>CAOJCR016354693.1:0-23345 GCA_948330485.1 Euphorbia neoarborescens
GGTCTGTGTTTTTACTCCGTTATCAAATAAAGGATTTTTACCTAACACCGTTAAGTCAAATCCTTTATTTGATAACTGAATAAAAACACAGGCCCTATTTTGATACAAAATAAAAACACAGACCCCGTTTTGATAAAAAAAAACTCCTTGCCCATGTCATTTGAGTTAAGGATTCATATCAAAAAGGGGTCTGTGTTTTTTATTCCTTATCAAAATGGAGTCTGTGTTTTTATTCAGTTATCAAATAAAGGATTTGACTTAACGGTGTGATGTAAAATCCTTTATTTGATAACGGAGTAAAAACACAGACCCCTTTTTGATAAAAAAACCACAATCCTTCTTTTGATAAAATGTCAAACCACAAGGCACTTTTTTAAACTTTACCCCTTTTTTTTGTGTTGGCCGAACTTCCCTTCTCCTTTTCACAAGTTTTGGTTGTTTCTCTTTTGATCGAAGAAGTGTTTTTCGACCCCGGTGCTAGCACGCAGTGAAAGGATCGCTTCGTGTGGACCATCTGTGGAGGGAAACTACTTTGATTCCTATGATCCGATCGGTTACTGCGCTCCAAGAGGTAAATCTAACACTTCCCTTTCGGTTCTACCGGATCACTTGGATCCGTTGATTTGGGATTTTAATAGTTTTTTCCGCTGCTTTTTGCATAAAATCCCTACACTTAGGAGTAGGCCATTCTTTAATATCTCTCTCCTTCTCTTTATCCACTTAGATGTCATCTCCACTTATGTCATCTCCACAGACGATATATCCTAGGAAAACTAGTATAATGACCTCTAAATTTTGCACGCATCAAATTTCAATATATCCTGTACAAAATGCCTAAATATAGCGAACATGGTGAAGCGGGCTTGAAAAAAGGTGTTTGAGTATATGGCAGGCCCAAAAGAACCTCAAGGATGGCATAGAAAATGAGCCCAACATGCCTAAGTCCAGAACCTTCTAAATAACAACAAAAATTTGGTGCGAAAAGGTGGTTTGCCTGCATAATCCTCTAGAAGTGCTTAGTTTCATCACTAATTTGGTTGCTAAATATTTATAAGACTTCAAACCGCCTTAAAGGATAATTTCTACATTAAAATATCATGCATGTATTATTTTAGAATTATATATTGGCCTATAAATAGCCCTTCGCTTATTTTTTAACACACACCTTATATAATTGACTCTTGTATGCAATAAAAAGCTCTAATTCTCTTGAACTCATGTTCCTCACAAACCTCTTATAGATTTTATGCTAGCATTACTTCCTACGCATATAAATAGTCTTACTTTTCAATTCACGAGTAAGATTGACTAAGTGTCAAGTGAGGCAAAGTCTAACCTCATTACAAGTGGTATCAGAGCAATGACTTTTGTAGTTAGGTACCCTGTGTGGTGAAGAATTCGTGCTTAATGGCCAATGAGGTAGAGAACACTACTATATTAGAGTCATAAGAAGAACATTCTCGTAGCCAAAGAAATGATACATGTTAGGAATCTAAGTGCAATAGAGGCCATTCCAAAGGCCTAAATGTTGGTCAATCTTTGGAACCTCGAATTGTTTCCTTGGAAGCAAGTTTGGTTGATATGAAAACTATTATTAATGAGCCATGTAATCAATATGACATTCTTATACATAATAATAAGGTAGTGTCAAGTGTGGTAAGGGGTTGTATGATAACCTCATGCTATGTTGCGTGACAGAATGTCCACATTAGAAACCAAGATGGATCGATTGTCCACTTTAAAGCTAAGAGTTAAAAAGTAGATCCAAGTCCCGCGTGCTGATGTAAATGATGTTTGATACCAATGGTAAGCACATCAATACATAATCAATCCTAATAGAATCACTCCTAGTGGTTGTCCTCACCTAGTCAATATCTGTCAAAACCATCCAATTACAATGGCGAGCGAAATGCTTCTGTAATTAAGAACTTCCTCTTTATCTTTAACCATTATATTGCTGATATACAATAAGGAAGTAAAGATTTCCACTGCACATCCATTCCTTTAATACAAAGCACAACAATGCTATAAATGTTGATATGTTGATTTTGAAGGTGGTGAACCACCCATTGATACATATTAGCACTTTAAGACTCAGTTATAGCTAAAGTTATATCCCATTAATATTTGTAAGGAAGCCAATATATTACTCTAGAGTCTATGTCAAACAGGTAGCATATTTTACTATATTAAGGAATCCAATACGATAGTACTCAACGTAGACAACATATATGAGAAAGATGCCTTTTATTCTTTAAGAAAGGCCTAAAAGATTAAGCCAAGGATGAAGTAAACCGAAGTGGGGAAAAGATGCTCAATAAAGCTATTCAAGTCATTAAAAATATCGTTGATTACTTTTCCAACTCAAAGAAGACTAACTTAGTTAAAGTGGGGGAGAAAAACATAACCATAATAAGGATGGTGAAAGGAAGGATGGTGGACACTAGAAGCACACGAGTAGAAATACAAAAGTTCCATTCCAAGTGAGGAAGGAAGCAAAACCACTAAAGATGTGCTTCTTATATGTTGGCACATTGGATATGGGATTATCCTGAGCAGAAGTATTCGATTTCGCTAGTGGAACAACATAAAGGAAAGAATTTTAAAGAGTCTGAAGAAGAATTAAGTTCTCTTTAATGGTTAGTCGTATTATCCAAGGGACATATTACAAAGAACAAAAGGGAAAGGGGTAATTTTGTGTGGTTATCAATGTTAAAACTACATCTATAATGCTAGATATAGGAGCCACACAAAACTTTATTAACATTTAAGAAGCTAAAAGATCGGGGATCAAGTAAATGACAAGAAGTGGCATCGTTAAAGCAGTAAACTCAAATGTAAAAAAATTAATGGAGTTGCTAAAGGAGTGAAGGCAAAAAATAGTAAATAGGAAGGAGATATTAACTTCTCTATTTTACTTATAGATGATTTTAAGATAGTATTGGGGATTTCCATCTTCTACAAGGTAAGCTTATTCCCTATCCTTAACATTAGTTCCCTTATTATCAATGATACATACGAGTTTTAGAGAGAATTATTCAAGTTACTTAGCATGAAACTTAATTTTTCAACAAGTTTCCATCCATAAAGCAAAGGACAGACAGAGCATATAAATGCACTATTATGAATACATTTGAGACATTACATAAGAGTTCACCAAAGAGATTAGGTTAAGTTGCTTCATATAGCTTAATTCTCATATAACCTAAATATAGTGAGTCAATGGGAAAAAACCCATTTGAGATTATCATTAGGCAATAACCATTTACACCACAAGCCTTAGTAATTCCCTATATAGGCAGTAACCCTCCTGCCTATAAGTTTGCAAAATATTTGCAAGAGGAGGTTGACTTGACTAAAGCATACCTTGATAAAAGCCTCCTAAAATATTGACACATAGCGAAGTCCCTTAGAGTTTAATGAAGGAGATTTAGTAATGATCAAAATGTTTCCTTATTAATACAAGTCCCTCTACAAGGTGCATAAAGGCTTGGTGTGAAATTATAAAGGTCCATTTCTAGTAATAAAATGAGTTGGTAAAGTTGTGTATCAAGTTTAACGCCCTCAAAAGTTAAAGGATAGTATGCTTAAGAAGTATCTTACACATACGGATAAAGCTTTAAGGAATATTTCAAATAGAGAACCTAAAAATGTTTTTACTAAATTTGACAACCAAGACAAGGCTATATTAGCTGATAGAGTGATTTGTAAGAAAAGGATTCCTATTGTGAGCACAGTATTTTCTTAGGTCTACGATAAACAGGCATTTGCCAACCTTTGTTGTGTTTTCCCGACTGAAAAGCTCAAAGAAATAAGATTCTATTTTTTTTTGAAATGCAATTTTCAAATTCAAAAAGATTTTTATCCAGGCCAGACTGGAACTAGATTTGTTTCCTTTTAGTCAAAATTATTTGTTTATCACTAGGCCAGACCAAACTGTGTTTGTTTATTTTTGTATTTTTTGTTTGTCTCTTCTAGCATTTTTGCAGAACATTAAATAAAATTTTATAAAAAAAATAATAGAATAATAAAAAAAATAAAAATAAAAATGAGAATAGAGGTCCTAAAATGTTAAGAAAAGGGTTTAAAAATAAAAAGGAGAAAATAAAGACCAAAAGTACAAAAATGAAGGAAGGAAGAACAGAAAAAAAGAAAGAAAATAAGGGATAAAATGCAAAAAGAGAATAAAGGAAAAGGAAAGCCAAAATGACGTCATTTTGATCAGTAAATAGGGGATAAAAAATTATGTTGTTAAATGTAGTAGGGTAAAATAAAAAGGATAGAAGAACAAAAGATGTCGTTCTGTTGGAGAGGACATGGAATGAAGAGACAATGACATTTTGTTACCGACAAAGAATAAAAAAATATGAAATGTAGAAAAGGAGGGAGGCCATTCTGCGTGTTTGAGAGTTGATTCCTTCATGAGAGAAAACCAAGAGAGCGGGAAAATAAGAGCAAAATTGTTTTGTATGACCAAATTTGAGAGTTATTCTTCTAAATTTTAGGGGTGTGGTCGAGAGAAGGTAGTGAGGTCTTATGGAATCCAAATTTTTTTGGGGGGGGGGATTGAAGAGAGTCTAGGTTTAGGATCGATATAAAAATAGAGTTATGTGTGAGTAGCAGGAGGGTTGGTGTGAGCACGAGATTTTTTTGGGTCTGTGATGAATCGACATTTGCCAACCTTTGTTGTGTCTTTCCGATTAAGAATCTCAAAAGAATATGATTCTATTTTTAAAAAATTCTCAATTTCAAAAAATATTTTCCACTCAGCTAGACTTGGCTAAATTTGTTCCATTTTGTGAAAATTGTTTGTTAGTCTTCAGGTCAGACTAGACTGTGTTTATCTCTTTCTATTTGTGTTTTTTGTTTCTTTTTTTTATCTATATTGTTTGTCTCTTTTAGGAGAAATAATAATAATAAAAAAATAAAAAAAATATATGGTTGAGAATTTTGGTCCTTAAATGCCAGAAGGAGGGAGGAAATTAGTAAGGCTCTTGAGGGAAAAAAGGAGAAATTAGGGAAAGAGTGGGCAGTGAGTTTTAGGGAAGAAAAATCCGATCGAGAGAAAGGAGAAATAGAGAGAAATTTGGCTTCATAGTCCGCGGAAGATGTGGTCGAAAAAGCGATTTTGAGTTAGAAATTAGGCCAGATATCTTCAAAGTTTAAGTATGCCTTTAAACCCAACCTTCGAAGTGATGTGATTTACTATTATGGCTTGTGATTTCTCATTTTTGAAATTTTAGTTTCTTTTTTATTTTGTTATTTTGGCATTTGTATGCACTTCCTTATCAGTGTGATCTGGTTAATTGTTTTGTTGAGTCATTTTTGTCTTTGTTTTGCTTCTTTTGTCTCTTATTTAAGTTTTTTTCCAAAATTGTTTTCTACCTATTGTTGCTATCATGTTGGCCAGTTCTCTTTTTCTCATTTGGCAAGCATTTTGCTTCATCAATATTTCCTGGTTTGCATTTTGTGACTTTCAAAAATAGTCTGTATGCATTTAAGAGGTTTTATGTAACGGATTTTCACCTGTTCTCTATCCTTTGTTGTATTCTGATGATGGTTTTTGTATTTTTGTTTTATACTTGGTATTCGGTGAACAAGTGCTCATTTAGTGTTACATTTGAGTTTTAGTTTCATTTAGTGTTACATTTGAGTTTTGGTTTCTATTTGCTTCTCCACTTTTATGATCCCGTTAAATGAGTTCTGCCTTTTATGTTCAGGCATGCTTATGTGATTTAAAGCCTATTGTATATTTCATTCTAAACACTTTGACATTGTCATGTTCGATTTGGTTTTCCGTTAAGATTGAAGCTCTAGGTTAATGTTCAAAGCTATTTCTACTTTTAATTTGTATTTTCAGCCTCCTGTTATTTAAATGTCTCTATCATCCCGAAGAATTGTTTTAAGTTTGTTTAATGTAGGACTTTAACATTTTATTTCATTTTTATTCCCTCTATGATTTTCCTTTGTTAATTCATGTCTGAGTTTTGCTCTATGCAATTCAAGTTTACATTCTTCTTAAACTTGAACTCTCAGTTTATTTTGAATTTTTTTTTGTGATTGATTTCTGTGTTTCTATTATTCTAATTAACATTCATGTTAAATTTTCTTTTTTATTGTAATGCTAAAAATAAATCCGGTCTGGTTTAGTTGATTTTATAGTGTTTGTTTGTGTTCATCTCTTTTGTTTCACATAATAAAACCTTCTTTTAGATTTTTAAATTCATTATATTTTTATCTAAAATTTGTTAATGTTTCTTTCAAATACGTCAGCTACTTGTTCTCGAGCTTGTTAATTGTTTAACATGCTTTCATCATCAAGTGCAATTCA
This sequence comes from Euphorbia neoarborescens, assembly GCA_948330485.1. Lineage (NCBI taxonomy): Eukaryota > Viridiplantae > Streptophyta > Magnoliopsida > Malpighiales > Euphorbiaceae > Euphorbia > Euphorbia neoarborescens. Next base: position 6,332 of record CAOJCR016354693.1, read on the forward strand.
AATACAGCTTTTTGTCATTGGCTTCATCAAAACGACAGTGAGTTGAATTTGTATGCATATACAATTCAACTTATCATAAAATATTTGCATCCATATGCAATTTATTTTAGTATTCTCGATTCAAGTTTATCGATACATGCTTATTAAACCTAAACATGTTTTCAAATTCAACTTCAAACCATTTTCCTTTGAACAATTTTCTTCTTTTAAATCATCTTTTATTGAGCTTCTCCAAATTGGGATTAAACTCGTAGCCTTCAAAGGCTAAATCTGAGACCTATTAAATTCTTGGTCATTAATTACACGTATGTTTGCATATCATATAATGTGTCATTGATTGTTCATTCCTTTCTTTATTCGATTTTTTGTCTTTTAGTTTGAGTTTTCTTTCTTTTAATTTCTTTTAATCTTTGATTTTATTTTATAACATACATGTATTTAATTGTTTTACGATTATACGCTTGTTATACCTGGATTTAAATTCTAATAAAATCACATATGCATCTAGAAAGCCATGCCGGAAAGCCGGTATTAGGGCCGCTGACTCAGTGCAATGAAGGAAACCCCCCGAGTTTTTAGATATTGGACCCACTTTTATGCACGTGGAAAAAAATTAAAATTGGGCCGAATTGCTTTAAAGAGAAAATGAATTTCCAGTCCCATCACAAGCGTTTAAGAAATTTTTTTTCCAGTTCTAGTCGGAGTAAATCTACTAGATTTATCCGACTATCTCCTATTATGCATGATCCGGAGCTATTGTGTCTCCCCATTTAATTGTGTGCTATTTCATGTGTCCTACTTGAGTTCAAGGTGTTTAAATTATGCTTGCTTTTAATTATTTAAATATATGTTGAATGCATGACTTATTTTATTATCTTTTAGATGCTTGTGTATTTTAGGCATGTGTACCCCCATTTCGCATTTTGGTTTGATTGTAAATCTCCCCTAGCTAGGATTTATTAATTCGATTGGATTGTATAATTATTTTAATTTTCTACAATTATTTACTGCTTTTATATGCGCGTTCACCTTAAATAAAAATAAAATCAATTTAGGTTTTCTTCAAATAAAATACTTTGTTTCAAAAATGTTGTCGATTTTTTTCGAAAATTCTTTTAAAAAGGGATATGTAGATGTCTTGTCTAAACCCGAACACTTATAAATAGTGTTGGATTCATACTTAGATTTAAAGCAACACAGAAATTTAATTTTCGATGGAGTTTGGAACAAGGTGGCGACTCTAGTCATTATTTTTAGAGATTCGTGTTGAATTTCTTTAAACTTATTTTCTTTTCCTTAAACAACATGTTTTCCTTCTCTTAAAATTATTTTTCAAATAAAACTCCTGAGCCCGCGTTTCCACGCACATCTCGTTTGAACTTTTCTTTCTTCGAAAATCTTAAGATAGCTTCTAAGGCGAGAGGTGTTTTGGAAAGAATTGTTTCATCCGCTTAGAAAATATTTTCATTTTCATTACATTTTCCTCAAAACAAAATGATTCATTTTCTATACTAAATATTTTTATTTTTCCACTTTCTTCTCTGAAATTGTCGTCCACTCACAGTGGCAACTCCGCTTGGGACTTAAATTCTTTTCAAATATTTTTAAAAGTTTTAAAATTTTGAATTTTTGAAAGGAAATTTTGACAAGCCTTTGAAAGACTTTTTCAAAAGACTTAATAAAAATTGATAACATCTTTAAACATAGTATTTTGACATCCATTCAACTGGATTTTTATTTTTATGTCTTTGCATTGCAGTAGACACACCATTGCACCCACCATGCCAAGATCACCATACCTATCCCGAGTTTCTCAAGAAGCACCGCTTTGTGTCCCTTAGCTCACAAGGATGGCTATTGGGAAATCCACCGATAGCCTCATGCTAGCTCTTCTCATTCGAACCTATTTGGGCAGAGAAAGAGCGTATATTTTGCTGTGGGTCCCTCCTATGCTATCCGGACTTGACCTTCCTGCATATAGAAACCTTAATAATATTCCTTAGGTTTTCAAAACATGAATTAAAATGAATCTAGTTTTTTCCTTTTCCATTTCCATATCGATGGCAAGGAAGCCACTCCTAGAAATTGTAGAGACTCGCCGACCTACATTGAAACGTAGGTCTGCTCTCACATGCTTTTTACTTTTGTCTGTGTGTTTTGGTTATGTCCCAATTATACTTATTCAATTCGATCCTTCTACACCATGATGTACATTCATCAATATACCATGAAATATAGCATACGCATATCATATACCATACTAACTCACATCTTTATGTAGCTATGCATATCATATATCGTAACCATATCATATACCGTATGCATATCTTATACCATACTGTCGTTATTCACATTTGTGTTAGTCATGTGCATACATACTAATCGCATACGTAGCATTTTTTAACGCATGTTACATGTTATACTAACATGCATCCATACTAGCATCACGTATAGGCACCTTAATATAGGGTACTTGTGAGAACAAGATTTTTTCCCAGGATAATGATGAAACCGACATTTTTCGACCCTTTATGCTTATATATTCCCTCAGGTTGTTCAAAAGAGAAGGCTAAGAACTACGGTACTCGTATAATGAAAATCCTAAAAACCCAAGTCAAATGATTTTCGTGTGTTTTTACAAAGCTAAACCAGACTTTGGGCGTGTAGGCCTAATGCTCAATTGGGCTCAAATCCATTTTAAGGCCCATACATCTAATAACCCATAATCCACAATTCAAAATCAAATAAAAAATAAAATTTATTTTTAGTTTATAAAAAATGAAAAGAAAAATAAAAAGGTTTAAAATAAATAAAAACATAAATAAAAGGATTTTTTTATGCAAAATAATAAAAAGAAGAATCAGAAAGCTCTTTTGGCTTATTAATGAAAAGCAAGTATTTACACATAAATGGAAAGGATGCTTTATAAACAAAAGAAAACATATGTTTGAATCCATTCCACTTTGAGAGGTGACCAACTTTTGGTCTATAAATGAACCAAATTCTTTCATTTGTAAGGGATTTCACGTTTTTTTAAAAAAAAGAACAAAAACAACATTTCTTTCTTCTTCTTCTTCTTCTTTATTTTTCCATAACAAAAAAAAGATAGAGATTTTCTTCTTTGGCTTCTTAGTTTCTTTCTTCTTATTTGAGTTTCTTTTTTTTTGGATTGGAAAGGGGCTTGAAATCACATCTATTGGTCTTCAAGTTTTCTTATGAACAAGAACCATAAAAAAGAATTTCTTCTTTCTTCCTTTAAGTTCAAACTCAACATATTTGTAAGAAGACACTTCTAAAGCAAAGTAAAAGGTAGTCTTAGCTCATAAAATTCCCTTTTCTTTGGTTGATCTTGGGTAAAAGTTAATCAAACTTCTCTAAAGCATCCTTTTGAGAAGGAATGAACTTTAGCCACAATATTTTCTATTGGATTTTAGGTGTTCGAGACCGGCCCAAACTCGGACTTCTCAACACACAACTCGGGGAATACATGGCAAGAAAGGTATTTTTAAGACCCTCAAACTTTTACTTTTACTTTGTTGTTCATCCTTCATCTTACATGCTTTAAATTTTGTTGTTTACATTTTCTAAATAAAAGCTGAAAAGGGATTAAAATCGGGTTTTTGGTCAGAAAAATAAAATTTTACTGGATAAAAATAAATTAACATGGCTAATAGATCCTTACCTTTACATTGTGGGACTTACCTATGCTTGATTTGGAGTTATTGCAGACAAGAACCGAACTAAAATGGACAAATCCGAATTAAAATGAATATATTTTTATCTTGCGCTTAATAACTTAAAATTCGTAAAAAGTACTTTAGAATAATGAAATGTGCCTAAATTTGTATCCCAGAGTAATTTTTTTCCGAATATAAAAATTTGAGATTTTATATTAAAAATATAAAAAAAATATACAAGTGGCATCAACTACTGCCACACAGCAGCAACATGGTGCTGCCCCAAAGCAGCAGCCCATGCTGCTACATTGGGGCAGCACTCTGCGTTGCTGCTGGGCAGCAGTAACCCGATATCGCCCTGCGCGCTTCCGACTCTTTTCGATCCGAAAATATACATATAAAATATCAAATTCATATTTATAGTCCATTTTTCACGGTTTGTATTTTTTTATTTTTTTTCTTTTTATTAAAATAATAAATCTTATTTATTTATTTTACCATTTTATCTCATTTATCACTTTTACACAAAAAGCTTTGTTTTCAAAATGTTTCGATCAAAATTATATTTTTTCATGCATTATTTAATTATTGTCAATATTTGTATACCTTGCATTGCATTATTTGTTGCATTTATATACATATGTGAATATTTTATTTAATATTTATGTGTTTCAAAATATTTTGCCATGTGTGCACTTAGATTTAATTTTCGTAAATACGCATTTGTATCTAGAAAATCGAACCAAGAAGCTGGATTTAGGGCCACCAATATCACACCACGAAGGGAATTATTTCCCTAATATCTGACCCACTTTCATACATGTGGAGAATAATTAAAATTGAGCCAAATAATTTAAAGAGAAAATGAATTTCCAGTCTCATCACATGAGTTTAAAAAAATTGTTTTTCAAGTCTAATCGGATTAAGTCTACCTGATTAATCAGACTACCCCTATTATGCATGATCTCAAGCTATCGTGTCTCTCTATTCTAATGCATGTTATTTCAAGTGTCAATACCCAAGTCCAGTGTGCTTTAATTAAATGCCAATAATGGATGTTTTAATTTTATTTATTATTTATGTTGTACCCCCTTTTTCCATTTTAATTTGATTGTAAATCCCCCTAGCTAGGATTTATTCTTTTGATTGGGTTGTATAATTATTTTAATCTTCTACATTTATTTGCCACTTTTTGCATGCTCGCTCACTTAAAAAAAAAATAAAATCAATTTAGGTTTAAATAAAATACTTTTTCAAAATGTTGTCGATTTTCGTTAAATTGTCTTTTTGAAAAGGGATAAGTAAAAGCCTTGTCTGAACCCGAATCTTTGGTTGACGATGTTGGATTTGAACTTAGGTTTTGAGAAACACTGTGATTTAATTCTTGATGGAGCTTGGAATTGGGTGGCGACTGTTTTTTAGAGTTCGAGTTTGAATTTCTTTAAAATATTTTCTTTTCCTAATTTTGGATTTCAAAATAAAAAATCCTAAGCCTACGATCACTTGCGTATTAAATTAAGGCCTTTCTTTACGGAAACATTATCTCGTTTTTTAGGCGAAAGGTTTTTCTAAAGGAATAAACCTTAATCGCTTAAGGAGTTGTTTGATTTTCAAAACCAATCATTTTTCAAATCAATTCTTTTCAACCCCATTTCTATTCATTAAGACTTCTAAGCCCACGTTCGAACACATCTTTATTTGAAATGTTCTTTCTCCAAAAACTTTAAAATCGCTTCTAAGGCGAGAGGTATTTTGGAAAGAATTGTTTCATCTGCTTAGGAAACGTTTTTCATCTTCATTACATTTTCCTTAAAACAAAATGCTTTCTTTTCCATACTTTAATTTTCAAAATAATGTCTCGCTTTCTCCGAAATGTCGTCTGCTCACAGTGGCGACTCTACTGGGGTTCTAATTTCTTTTCAAACTTTTTCTAAAATTTTTCAAACTTAAAAAGTTTGAAAGGAATTTTGACAAGCCTTTGTAAGACCTTTTCAAAAGACTTCAAAAAAATTGACAACATTTTTAAACAAAGAATTTTCACATCCATTCAATTGGATTTTCATTTTTTTGTCTTTTTCATTGTAGCAGATACACCATTGCACCCGCCACACTACGATCACTATACCTACTCTATCTTTCTCAAGAAAGTGTCGCTATATGCCCACATATTGCTCATAAGGATAACTATTGGGAGAACCACCAATAGCCTCGTACTAACTCTTCTGGTTCAAACCTATTAGGGGAGAGAGAGCGTATATTTTGCAATAAGACCCTTCTTTACTATCCGGAATTGACCTACCTACATATAGAAACCTTGGCGACTTCCCTTAGGTTTCCAAAATATGAATTAAAATGAGTCCAATTTCTGCCTTTGCCATGTCCACATCGATGGCATGAAAACCCCTCCTAAGAATGGTAGAGACTCTCCGACCTGTGTTGAAACATCGGTCCCCTCTCGCATGCTATTTGATTTTGATTGAGTGTTTATATTTCCAAATGTAATATTACGCACTTGCTTATACTTTGGTCTCATTTCCATATGATCAACACTGTTTTATAACCCATCATCATAATGATTCATATAGGGTACTTGAGTATGTATTACATGCCTAACCCTCAAAACTATTCTAATCGAGAGCCTGTGCTGTATTATAGAGTCCGTCTGCACATCACAATATGTCTATCATACATCAGTGTATGACAACATGTCATGCACAATGGCATTCCATGCATCATCAATATATTTTATGTCATGCCATGCACAAATGCCAGTTTATGCATTATACATGATGCTACATCATACATCACCACATGATGCCATGTCTTCCATAAATGTCATGTCATGCTTTATACATAATGCCATATCACGCATCGCCATACAATTCTATGTCATGCATCATTACTATATTTTATGTCATGCCATGCAAAAATGCCATGTTATGCATTATAAATAATGACATATCACGCATCACCACACGATTCCATATCATGCATCATACATGATGCCATGTCATGCATCATCAACATACAATGCTATATCATGTCATGCATTATACATAATGTCATATCACGTATCACCATATGATGACATATCATGCATCGTATATGATGCCCTATCATACATTATACAATGTTATATCATGCATTTATACCAATGATGCCATGCCATTCACCATATGATGCTATGTCATTCATTATCAATGTAATTCCATGTCATACCCAAGTGTCATGCCATACATCATACATGATACCATGTCATGTATCACTATTTAATGCCATGTCGTACATAAATCCCATGATGCCATGTCATGCATCAATACATGATGCTATTTCATTCATCATGCAATGCTGTGTCACGCATCACAATAAAATGTCAAATCATACATGATGTCCCCTCATTCATACCATGTGATTCCATGCCATTCATATCACATGATGTCATGCCATTCATCACCATTTGATGTCATGCCATACATAATGTTATGTCATATATAATGTCATGTCATGTACAATGCCAGTCATGCAACATACATGATTCCATATCACACATCACATTGTAATGTCATAGCCCACACTATGCCATGTCATACAATGCTACATCCTTTTTCATGGAACGTATTAGGTGTTTCTTTTCATGGTTAAAATTAGGCACAACCTAGGAATCGCACCATGTAGTCCCACAACATGATCACTACTTGACTATGTATGTCATGCCTTTCCCTCGAACTCTTAGGCATTTAGGGGTATCGAGTGTTTTGGATCCAGTCAGCGTAACCACCATATATTCTTAGTCTCACTCATATACCGGCTTGTTCAAACTCTATGGATTTGGTTTCCACCTACATATTGGGGTCATCTTATGTATTCACGAGTCCACACAGTTAGATTACAGCCTTTGTTGGATTTCTCCTACGATGGGGTAAATCTTTAAGACATATATAGTCATAAGCTCTCACGTACTCACATGCATTTTTCATCATCTTGGGTGTACATTTACCCCTGTTACCTCATCAAATACATTTACCACCAATTTACCTTGTCAACATTTACTTGCGACCATATGCATATGTTTCTAAATATGGTCCTCATTGTCCTTTGGTTAATTCCTTACATTTTGTCTGCATAACCACTCATCATCCTAGTTATATATACGGGATTTGTTACCGCACTTCACATGCCATACTAACTCACTTTTTTGTGTAGCCATTTAAACATCTCTTAGGATGAGATTGCATAATCATGCATCAAATACATTACTATCAACAAGCTTCGCATTTCCTCATGTTTCCTATGTGTCATTCGTATGTGTGACATTACACTGACACCTTTAATAAACCATATACATTATTGTGTATGCCATAGCATGTCAGCATTTGTGTGCCATTATAACAACCTCTTACTGTAGCTATACACCACTTTTGTGTGATCACATGTCATCAAGCTTCAGAAGAATCTCATTTAGGGATCCGTCATGATCTCGAATCATTCTACTAAGAGTACATGTTTTACATTGGCTCTCAAAGCTCACAAAAAATTTCATCGATAGACATCATTCTAAGTTATAGATAGACATCATTCTATATTAGGTAAGGGTTCCACATGGGATCTCGAACCACAAAACTTCCTAGAATAGACATCATTCCATATTACGGATAGATATCATTCCAATATACGGATAGACATCATTTCAAAACATGGATAGACATCATTCCAAGTCATGGATAGACATCGTTCCATATTACGGATAAACATCATTCCACATTACGGATAGACATAATTCCAAATCATGGATAGACATCATTCCAAATTATGGATAGACGTCATTCTATATTAGGTAAGGGTTCCACATGGATCCCAAACCACAAAAATTCTTCGGATAGACATCCTTCTATATTATGGATAGACATTATTCCAACTTACAGATAGATGTCATTCCAAACCATGGATAGACATCATTCTAAATCATGGATAGACATCATTCCACATTATGGATAGATATTTTTCAAACTTACGGATAGACATCATTCCAAACCATGGATAGATATCATTCCAAATTATAGATAAACGTCATTCCATATTAGGTAAGGGTTCCATATGGGATCCCGAACCACAAAACCTCTTTGGATAGACATCATTCCATATTACGAATAGACATCAATCCAACTTACAAATAGACGTAATTCTAAACCATGGATAGACATCATTCCAAATCAGGGATGGACATCATTCCACATTACAGATAGACATCATTCTAACTTACGAATAGACATCATTCCAAACCATGGATAGACATCATTCCAAATTATTGATAGATATCATTTCATATTAGTTAGGTTTCATGTAGGATCCCAAACCACAAAACTTCCTTAAATAGACATCCTTCCATTTTATGGATAGACATCATTTCCACTTACAGATAGACGTCATTCAAAACCATAGATAGAAATCATTCCAAATCATGGATAGACATCATTCCACATTACGGATAGACATCATTCTACATTACGGATAGACATTATTCCAACTTATGAATAGACATCATTCCAAAACACAGATATACATCATTACAAAATCAGGGATAAACATCATTCTATTCTAAGTGAGGGGTCCACATCGGCACCTCCAATTACAAAATTTTGATGAATAAACATCATTCCAGTCTTACGACTTTGGGAGTTAGCCACTTCCTCCCATTCACTATCAACATTATAAGATATCCATGTCCATGCTTACCACATCATTCTTTGATGTTCCACATCTTTAATGTCCCATATTCCACACCATCCATTTAGCAATTAGGTTCAACCTCACTCGAGGAATATGCATCTAACATGGTTTGTTGTTATTTAAGAAAGTGGTCAGCCACCTTCTATAGCAATCAGTGAGAATCCTATCAAAATGAGCAATAATTTAGTTAGTCGAACTGGAGATGAAATTGGGACTGAGACTAGGGGTACCGATGGGGAAGAGATCAATCAGGAAGCGATCATGGTTGGGGACTTGAATGACCCGTAACTGTAAGAGAACTATATGATATACTCAACTCAGCTCAATTTGGAGAGTTTATTGGGACATTTGTCACCGATGGAGAATGCTTAGTAAAAACCCCAAGGAGAGAAGAGATGCCCGTCACAAGGGGATCTCTCAATCATCAGGTTATTATTGAGAGGCTTAACAACCTGAGTGAGATGATGGAGAACTTTATGACTTATATCTCACAGAAATTGGATATGTAAATAATGCCTCACCAAGAGAACTCCAACATCACGACATAAGAAATGGAAAATGGGTCTCAAAGCACAGGCGAAGAAGCTGATATGGGTACCATAAGTTACCTTGCTTGACAGAAAAAGAGGGTGAACTCATGGAAGCTATCTTTGAGCCAATTGTTTGTAAAATATAGATATGCTGGGTTATTACAGAGTATGCAGCCTTATGCTCCTCCTGTCGATGCAAATAGGGACAATATTTTCCAATACCATGTTACAGTGGGGCATAAAACTACAGAATGTATTGGGCTTCACAACGCAATCCATCGGCTGGTTAAGGTAGGAAAGATTGAAGAGCCACCTTTAGCTTAGCCAATCACTTTTATGAGGAGAATGTGATGGAAGACGTCAGTGTCAAGAATGAACTTTTCTTAGTTTTTTTGTTTGATGTATTCCTAGGTATTGCTTTGAACTATATGACTTTTATAGCCATTAATGCAAAATTTTCATCTTCTGTTGACTTTCATGAATTGTTCCTGGATGGGTCTATGCATTCATTAAATATATATGAACAGTCAATATATATGAACATTCACAATGCATCATTGCATGAAAATAATATCAAAACTTTCAGTGGGACAATTGATCACTTGACTTAACCCCTAAGGAAAAGAGAGAAATAATAAGAAATAATAATAAATGGAAGAGATTCCTCTAACATCTAGGAAGACTTACAGGAGTTGCAGAGTGCAGAGCCCAGACAAATCCTCCACTATCACTGAAAAAGCAGAAATGGTGGCACCTTATACCAAGAGGGGATATGCCAGGGTAACATGTCAAAGGGATATAACAACCAAGGCACACATTGATTACATGTTCGGGACGTATGACACTCAAGAGCATCATACAAAGGTACTAGATCTGTTCATGGTTTAATTCTTGGGATACGGCTTGCCCTTACATCCTGAACAATGCACGTTTGGGAACTCTCGAGCCCCGTTAAAATATCAATACCTCAAATACCAAATCACCCTTAGTGAAATCAAAGCTTATCCCATAAATGCATCTATCCTTCAATATCCCAAAACGAGAGAACCCTTACACTCTCTTACCTGATAGTGAAAGACCATCAGTAGGGGCAACGCCGTTCCAAGAAAGATTAGCATGCATAATTGATTTACCACCTTAGTGGAGATGCTCTCCACTATGGAAGCTGTGATGCAAGGTTGAGGAAATTCACAGTACAGTGGTTCGACTAGAATCGAAGCTGCACCATCCCTTTCCACCAAACCAAACCATTATAGCCACTAAAGTGACCTCAACAAAATACCTTAGTCGAGCCTCAACACTGACGGACAAGATCAAAAGAAGCCACTTATGGTTATCCGAACCCAACTCTCAAAGAAAGGTTTATCAAAGTCAAGGGAATATCTTATCGTCACAAAAAAAAAAAAATAAAATAAAGTAAGGTGAGAGATGTCAGATAGAAAATCGTAAAGGATGTCTAACAAGGGGGGATGAGTTGAGTGATATATGTCATTTTCCTTTTTAAATTTTAGATCAAGATCACCAATGTAGCATTGTGTACTTGAAATATCACATGACTGTCATGATGAATGAATGAGAATCATCTAATTAACAATAGTGCATTTAAGCTTGCATTAAAGGTTTTGAAAAACATTAGTCTCAAATTAAAATTTACTATGCTCATACATCCCGAGGGGCATGTCATCTATATGACCTCTAAAATTCTTTCTCCTATCCTAAACTTAGGGCATGTCATCTATATAGCCTCTAAAATTCTCTCTCCTATCATAAATCTAGGGGTAGGTCATCTACATGACCTCTAAATCTTTCTCCTATCCTTTACTTAGGGGCATGTTATCTGTATGACCTCTAAAATTCTTTCTCTTATCCTAAACCTGGAGGTATGTCATTTACATGACTCCCAAAACCATTTATTCTATCTTTAATCAGGGGCATGTCGTTCATGTGACCCTTAAACCAACACTATTCCATTCCCGACCTAAGGTGAGTCACCCCCCACGATTTCTTACTTGTCTTGTTAAAAAAAAGACAAAATCTAGGGCTATCAGCTTCTACATGATAGTTTATTTACTTAGAGATTTCAAAATCAATTTATGCAAGTAGTCCATTTTAAGGTATATCATAAGGCAAAGTGAAAGCCAAGGCACAATATAAAGGGGTCCCTTCTAATCATCCAATAGTCTCTCTCGATATCCTGATCTAAGTCACTGTGGCAGTCTCCTAAATCAGATCCTTCGTTTCCAAGTATCAAGGCCCTGACTCAACCGTGGCAAAATTACTGATCCAGCTCAATACGCCTGGCCCCATGTTATGGAGCAAGGCAAAAAAGTGTTAAATATTATGCTCGTACATGCATCTATGCATACATACATATGCATCTCATATTACCATATGCATATTCGCATCTCGTTTTTATCATCGATCAAAGGGGAAAACTTTTTGTCTCTAAAATTATCGATCGAGTGATAAAAACCTAAACTTTCCACATCAATCTAAATCTTTTTTGGAATTATAGCTGCGGGCCCATATTCTCTTCATCATCATAGAGACCATGAGTCCTAAGTGGCATTCTCCTCACCATCATAGAGACTATGAGTCCTAAGTGGCATTCTCTTTATCATTGTATAGACTGTGAGTCCAAAGTGTCATTCTCTTTATCATTATAGATACTATGAGTCCTAAATGGAATTCTCATCATTATTATAGAAATTATGAGTCCTAAGTGGCATTCTCTTCATCATTATAGAGATTGTGAGTCCTAAGTGGCATTCTCTTCATCATCATAGAGACTGTGAGTGCTAAGTGGCATTCTCTTCTCCATCATAGAGACTATGAGTCCTAAGCGAAATTCTCTTCATCATTGCAGAGATTGTGATTCCTAAGTGGCATTCTCTTTATCATTATAGAGATTGTGAGTCCTAAGTGTCATTCTCTTTATAGATATAGAGACTGTGAGTCCTAAGTAGCATTCTCTTCACCATTATAGAGATTGTGAGTCCTAAGTGGCATTCTCTTCATTATTATAGAGATTGTAAGTCCTAAGTGGCATTGTGTTCATTATTATAGAGACTGTGAGTCCTAAGTGGCATTTTCTTCATCATCATAGAGATTATGAGTCCTAAATGGCATTCTCTTCATAATTATAGAGACTATGAGTCCTAAGTGGCATTCTCTTCATCTTATAGAGATTGTGAGTCCTAAGTGACATTCTCTCCATCACTATAGAAATTGTGAGTCCTAAGTGGAATTATCTTTATCACCATAGAGACTGTGAGTCCTAAGTGGAGTTCTCTTCATCACCATACAGACTCTGAGACCCAAGTGGCATTCTCTCCATCACCATAGAGACTACGATTCCTAAGTGGAATTCTCTCCATCGCTATAGAGATTGACCTAAGTGGCATTCTCTTCATCACCATGGAGAATGTGAGTCCTAAGTGGCATTCTCTTTATCACCATAGAGACTGTGAGTCCTAATTGGCATTCTCAACACCATTATAGAGACTGTGAGTCCTAAGTGGCATTCTCTTCATCATTATAGGGATTGTGAGTCCTAAGTGGCATTTTCATCATCATCACAGAGATTATGAGTCCTAAGTGGCATTCTCTAATCATCTTAGAGATTGTGAGTCCTAAATGGCATTCTCGACATCACCTTATAAGATTGCGAGTCCTAAACAACATTCTTAACATCCTTATATAGATTATAAGTCCTAATTGGCATTATCATCATGATCACGGGTAGAAATATACAATTGGATAGATATCCACATGTATTTTTTGATAGATCTTCATCCTTGATCGATGGGGTAAACCTTTTCGTTCCAAAATTATTGTTCAATGGATAAAAACATTATCTTTCCATATTAATCTAAGTTTTTTTCAAATTTCCTATGCCGGACCCATTGTCGCCAGGTATATCTCCACGGAATCCCCAGGGACTAGACCCTATCTGATAAACCTGGTAGCCATTCCATCTTTATACATTTTGCATTATACTTTCATCATTAATCGAAGGGGAAAAAATTTTTGTTTCAAAATTAATCAATTAATTGGTGAAAGCATTACAACATGCCGCATCACTACACTCATGTTTTCTTAGAAGACGAGTCTAGGGAAAAAATCTTAGGAAGCCTTCTTAGCAGGTTACTTGAATTTTAGAAAACTTGTGCTCTAGCTAGCCTCTGTGCCTACAAGAAGATTTCACGTTCATAGCACCGATGGATTCAAATAGTCCAAGTTTAAACTCACCTCTGGATTAAGACAATCCACGTTAAAGTAGCTACTGAGTCTTCAAGGAAGCCACGTCCAAGCAAACATATAGTTTCTAAAGTGCATGCTTACACAAGAAAGAGGTCCCCGCAATGGATCAAGTCTCGATGACTCGACTTCCAGATAACACGCTCACTATCGTGTTCTTGTATTCACACAAATAAATCCAGTCACACGAGGGGCAACTGTGATCACGGGATTTTTTCGCAGGGCAATGATGAAATCAAAATTTGTCAACCATTTTATGCTTATATATTCCTTCAGGTTGTTCAAAAGAGAAGGCCAAGAACTAAGGTACCAGTATAATGAAAGTCCAAAATACCCAAGTCAAATGATTTCGTGTGTTTTTACAATGCTAAACCTGAATTTGGGTGTGTGCCCCTAAGGCCCAATTGGGCTCAAATCCATTTTAAAGCCCATACACCCACCCAATAACCCATAATCCATAATTCAAAATCAAATAAAAAATAAAAATGATTTTTAGTTTATAAAAAAATGAAAAGAAAAACAAAAAGGTTTAAAATAAATAAAAATATAAACAAAAGGATTTTGTTTATGCAAAATAATAAAAAGAAGAATCAAAAAGCTTTTTTGGCACATTAATGAAAACCAAGTATATATTTACACATAAATGGAAAATATGCTTTATAAACAAAAGAAAAATGATGTTTGAATCCATTCCATTTTTAGAGGTGACCAACTTTTGGTCCATAAATGAACCAAATTCTTTGATTTGTAAAGGGTTCCACATTTTTGAAAAAAAAACATAACAAAAAAAAAACTTTTCTTTCTTCTTCTTCCTTCTTCTTCTTCTTTTTATTTTTTCATAAAAAAAGATAGAGATTTTCTTCTTTGGCTTCTTAGTTTCTTTCTTCTTATTTGAGTTTATTTTCTTTGGTTTGGAAAGGGGCTTGAAATCACATCTATCGGTCTTCAAGTTTTCTTTTAAATAAGAACCATCAAAAAGAATTTCTTTTTTCTTCCTTTAAGTTCAAACTCACCTTATTTGTAAAAAGATACTTTTAAACCAAAGTAAAAAGTGATTTTAACTCATAAAATTCCCTTTTCTTTGGTTGATCTTGGGTAAATGTTAATCAAACTTCTCTAAAACATCCTTTTGAGAAGGCTTGAACTTTAACCATAAGATTTTTTGTTGGATTTCGGGTGTTCGGGATTGACTCAAACTTGGACTTCTCAACACACAACTCTGGGAATAGACCACAAGAAAGGTATTTCTGAGACCCTCAAACTTTACTTTGTTGTTTATCCTTCGTCTTACATGCTTTAAATTTTGTTTATTACATTTTCTAAATAAAAGCCGAAAAATGTATTAAAATCGGGTTTTGGTAAAAAAAATAAAATTTTACCGAATAGAAATAAATTAACATGGCTAATAGATTCTTACCTTGACATTGTAGAACTTACCTATGCTTGATTTGAAGTTATTGTGGACAAGAATCGGAAGAAAATCGACAAATACAAATTAAAATGAATATATTTTTATCTTGCATTTAACAACTTAAAATTCATTAAAAAAACTACTTTAGACTAATGAAATGTGCCTAAATTTGAATCCCAAAGTAATTTTATTTTTTTGACCATAAAAATTTAAGATTTTATACTAAAAAATAAAAAGATAAAAAATATATAAGTGGCATATGCTGCTGCACAAAAGCAGCAGCCCATGCTACTGCGTTGGGGCAGCAATGTGAGTAGTTGCTACCCAGCAGTAGCCATGCTGCTGGGCAGCAGCAACCTAGTGTAGCCCCATGCGCTTTCGACGTGTTTCGATTCGAAAAAATATATATATAATTTTGAATTCATATTTTTAGTCCATTTTTCACAATTTTTTTCTACTTTTTATTAAAATAATAAACCTTTTTTTATTATTATACCATTTTATCTCATTTATCACTTTTACACAAAAATCTTTATTTTCAAAATGTTTTGATCAAAATTAATTTTCTTCATGCATTATTTAATTATTGTCAATATTTATATACCTTGCATTGTATTTTTTTGTTGCATTTATATACATATGTGAATATTTTTGTTGAATATTTATGTGTTTAAAATTATTTTGCCATATGTGAACTTAGATTTAATTTCCATAAATACGCATTTGCATCTAGAAAATTGAGCCAAGAAGCCGAGTTTAGGACAGCTAATACCACACCACGAAGGGAATTATTTTCTAGTTATCCAGCCCACTCTCATGCATGTAGACAACAATTAAAATTGAGCCAAATAATTTAAAGAGAAAATAAATTTCTAGTGTCATCACACACGTTTAAAAAAATTATTTTCCAGCTCTAGTCGGATTAAATCTACCGGATTAATCCGACTATCTCTTTTTAAACATGACCTCGAGCTATCGTGTCTCTCCATTCTAATACATGTTATTTCACTTGTCAATACCTTAGTCCAATGTGCTTTATTTAAATGTCAATGGATGTTTTAATTTCATTTATTATGTATGTTGTATCCGCTTTTCCCATTTTAATTTGATTGTGAATCCCCCTTGTGACGACCCCGACCTTTCACTACGTGCAAAGGCGGAATTCGATGCACAAGATCGGTGATCCTCGAGCTAACAACTAAAAACTTCATTATAAATTTAATCCTTTAACTAGTTCTAAAGAAATAATGAATTAAATAATGAATAAAGGAATCCTTGCAATCCAAATAATATAAATCCATCATTGAGTTAAATCAACAAAAACAGATTATAAATCAAAAACCTAAATAAAACTCTCTCTCAATGCTCGAGTGCCCATGCAGCAGATCATACACCATCTGAACCTGCAA
>CAOJCR016356166.1:0-11839 GCA_948330485.1 Euphorbia neoarborescens
CATTTCATGTTTCAGCACTTGGATTATTGGATATCCAAGGACTGAAATACAAGATGTATTTCAACCCTTGGATCATTGGAGGATCATGTAAATCCAAGGGTTGAAACATGAAATATGTCAACTGTGTCAACATTCCATGTGTCAATATAGCCTTACTCAAATATTTATTGCCTCAAAAAATCTATCACGGACGAAATGTAAATTTGATGAAAAATAGGGAATTTGGAATGTGCAAAAACATTATTACAATATTAACAGGTGAGGAAAAGAAATAAAGAGAAAAAAAGTTCGAAAAGGAAAAATAATGATTGCTGAGTATACACCACAAAAACCTCATTGATTTATTGTGAACATTTTAATATTTAAAAATTTGGTGTTGTTTAATACAGAATGATTATTATATTAAAATTTATTATTTTATTTAATCGTATAATGAAATTATTATTATATTAGTCAATTTTTTATTTAATTTTTAAAAATCACTATTATAAAAATATTTAATATGAATTCTCATTTTGTCTATTATATCAAATATATTTCTTTTATATTTTTAAATTCTTTTTCCATTGTAATAAAAAAAAATAAATTTTCAATAATTTTTTATTTTAATAATGAGCTGCAATTATTGTTATTATTAGTTTATAATTTTCTTTCTAATTTATTTACAAAACATCATTCCATTGTATTACATTGCAATATTGATAATTTTATAAAAAAACAAATTAAAAAATCTGTGACAAAAATACCAAGTCAGATTAAAAGATTGTTGTTCAAATAATTTCATCAGAGTTTAGAACATCGAATTACTAGTAGAGAAATTTTCTAATAAATTCGATCTATTAAAAAATAGTGGACCGAACTATCATAATATTATTATTTTAGTGGCAATATTTTTATGGATCGGGTGTGTAAAAGAATTTATGTTCTGTTGAGATGAGGTGGAAAAACTTTATTATATATTAGGAATATATATACATATTTTTGAACCACTGAACGTATAATACATAAATAAATATAATAAGATTTTATTTATATATTACTATAAATTTAATGATATGGAACATGGGTCCTTGATTTATAGTAAAAATTTTGGAGATGACAGATCCTATATACTGTTTAGGGAGAGAGAAACGAAAAATAAAAATACAGGCATGGCAACCCTTCTTTCAAAAAACGGCTAAATTTGCCCGCCACTTTTTCTTCAGTAAAAAACCCTTTTATACTTCTACTTCCTTGCTTCTTTTTCTGCTCTTTTGCTACATTGCTCTCTCCAATGCGCGTATTTCTCGCGCCTTTTACTCCCTCAGTTCGATTCATGCTTTGAAATCGCAACTCTTGTCATAGGGCTTCAATTTCCCTTAAAACCCTAGGGTTTTGAGTTTTTTTTTGGGGGTGAAATCTCAATCCATACTCTCTATTCTAGGGTTCTTTTCGATTGCTTAATTATGTTCGGCATGTCGTGGGATGAAGAGATTGTGCTCCGGGATGTGACGAATGCTGGAATTGTTGTGAGTGATCGCATTGGCCGGGAGGTAGCTTCTCACCTTGACTTGGAAGAAGCCCTCGAAGCTTCTAGATATGCCAGCCATCCTTATTCCACTCAACCAAGAGAGGTTTATTTTTGTTTCCTGTTCATTTTGTTGTGTTTTTGCTCCCTATTCTCTACTGGGACTGTAAATTTTGGAGTGTGATTTAATTGCAGTGGCCTCCTTTTGTTGAGGTGGCGGATACCTGGGAGTTGCCTCCCGTACTTATTGAAAGGTATAATGCGGCTGGTGGAGAAGGCACGGCTCTATGCGGAATATTTCCTGAGATTAGGAGGGCATGGGCAACTGTGGATAATTCCTTGTTTATGTGGCGATTTGATAAGTGGTGAGGGATCGGCTTTTTCTTCAACATAATGTTAGACATATTGTCTCATTTTTGCATTATCTTATTATTGTGCCATTCCAAAATTGCACAAATTTATTCATGCCAGGATGTGATCCAAACATGAGCATCATTATTGATGATTCAAATTTATGAATTATGTTTTAAGTTTCAACATTTTAAGATAATTTTGCAGCTTAATTCCAAGAATCAAAATTGTGGCCTATATCATATTAAACTGTTTAAGTTGGTACTGATTAAGCATCGTATACTCTTAATAATTCATGAGGAAAGCTATAGTAAAATTTTTTTTTTCAACAAGCCTCCAGTCATTGATAGTTTCACACCATCATTTGACCCAAAAGTTTCTTCCTATGGAACACAGGTGAATAGTACTCAATATTTTTACCCTTTCATGTCTTTTTCATCGATTCCAATTTTCTGAAATGAATTTTTGCTTAAATATTGATATTTGTTTCTTCTTGGGCCGTGCCTCATCAGTTTTCTCTTCGTGTGCCAGTTACCTTCATTCCTGTTTTCAGTTTTCACTGTTTTTAACTGTGCATTGCTTCTTTTTGCCAGTCTTTCTTTTTCTTATTGAGCGCACCATGGTTATCATTTTTTTATTTCATTAGTACTTAAAAGTGCTCTTGTGTGTTGTTTTTTTGTGACCCAACATTGTATTCTCTATTAGGGATGGACAATGTCCTGAATTCAGCGGGGAGGAACAAGCAATATGTGCTGTTGGTCTTGCCAAATCTAAACCTGGCATTTTTGTTGAAGCCATTCAGTATCTTCTACTTTTAGCCACTCCCGTTGAGGTAGTAACTCCGGACCTTTTGCATTGCGTTTTGTGTTAAGTAGCTTCTTGCATGCGACGTTAAAACAGAATGTCATGATATTGTTATGTTATCAATTTATCCATCCTGCAAATAAGTTTTTAGTGGCATATGCATAGTTGTTGCATTGATTTAAGGTTTCATATTATGTTCCTCTATTGGAGTTTGTTGGCTAACTTGACTAGGTCAGGGCATTCAATCTTCAGTTTTTAGTGGTCAATCTAAATAACACTGTGGGTTTTCTTATTGACATAGAATCAGGTGCTTAAAAGTTGTTTTAGAATGTTAGACTATGTGAAAGAAAAAGGACAAAAAAAAAAAAAGAAGAAATAAAAGAATTGATATATACATGATCTGAACATGATCCTGTTTTTGGTCTTTCTCTCTACATTAAGTCTAGTAATTAGTATCATGATGTAAATCCTTATCTTTCTTTTATTGTTGTCAGCTGATCCTTGTAGGAGTATGCTGTTCTGGAGGGGCTGATGGCACTGATCCATATGCGGAAATTAAACTTCAGCCTTTTCCAGAGTACACAATCCCATCTGATGGAGTTACTATGACATGTATTGCATGCACTGATAAGGGCCGTATCCTCCTGTCTGGGCGTGATGGCCATATTTATGAGCTACATTACACATCTGGCTCTGGCTGGCATAAGCGATGTCGCAAGGTTTGCCTCACTGCAGGATTGGGTAGTGTCATCTCAAGGTAAGTTGTTTCACTCAATGGTATGGAGTTTATGGTGTAAACTGTTTTGTCAGGATATTGACCAAGATTGCTTTTAATTCCTATTGCGGCATTATATTTTATTTTGGTTGAAATCTACAGATGTTGAAGGCTTTTAAAGAATGAATTATGTGCTAAATTTTTATTGTGCTTAGGTTTCAAATAGCGTTTCAAATAGCTGCTTATTCCTGGGACTAAAAACATGAATATTAATTGTATCTGCTACCTGTCAATACTGAATTTGGATTTTTGCCTCCAGGTGGGTTGTACCAAACGTGTTCAAGTTTGGAGCAATTGATCCCATTGTTGAGATGGTTTTTGACAATGAAAGACAGATTTTATATGCACGAACTGAAGAGATGAAACTTCAGGTTTTCATTTTGGGGCCGACAGGAGATGGTCCTCTGAAGAAAGTGGCAGAAGAAAGAAATTTGTTCAGTCACAGGGATATTCATTATGGAGTCAGACAATCAACAGGATCACGAGCTCCTAATAGGTCAGCAAAGGCATCGATAGTTTCCATCTCACCTCTATCCATGCTAGAGTCGAAGTGTTTGCACCTCGTTGCTGTTTTATCGGATGGTAGGAGGTTGTTTCTTTCCACTTCATCTACTGGCAATAGTGGTACCGTTGGAGGTTTGAATCGATTCAATACTGAACATCAGAAGCCAAACTGTTTAAAAGTTGTAACAACAAGACCATCTCCTCCAATTGGGGTCAGTGGGCTTACCTTTGGTGCCATACCTCTTGCCAGCAGAACTCCAAATGAGGATCTCACGCTAAAGGTTGAAACAGCATATTACTCTGCTGGAACTCTTGTCCTTTCTGATTCATCCCCACCAACCATGTCCTCCCTTGTCATTGTGAACAAAGACTCAAGTTCTCAATCATCTTCTATTAGTTCTTTTGGTACAAGTGCAAGAAGTTCTCGAGCTTTACGAGAAATCGTGTTTTCATTACCTGTTGAAGGTCGAATGCTTTTTGTGGCAGACGTCTTGCCTTTACCAGATACAGCTGCCACCGTGCTGTCATTGTACTCGGAACTAGATTTTTTTGGATTTGAAACCTCTGAGTCTTGTGAAAAGGCATCTAGCAAATATTGGGCTAGAGGTGATCTGTCAACTCAGCATATACTTCCAAGGCGAAGAATTGTTGTTTTCAGTACTATGGGAATGATGGAAATAGTTTTTAACAGGCCAGTGGACATTCTGAGAAGGCTGTTTGAGTCAAACTCACCCAGATCAATCCTGGAAGATTTTTTTAATCGATTTGGAGCTGGTGAAGCAGCTGCAATGTGCTTAATGCTAGCTGCGAAAATAGTCAATTCTGAATCTCTTATAAACAATGCTGTGGCTGAGAAGGCTGCAGAGACATTTGAGGATCCAAGAGTTGTTGGAATGCCACAACTTGATGGTGTTAGTGCTTTATCAAACCCTAGAACATCAACAGGGGGTTTTAGTATGGGGCAGGTTGTTCAGGAAGCTGAGCCTGTATTTTCAGGTGCGCATGAAGGGCTTTGCTTGTGCACATCAAGGATACTTTTTCCCTTGTGGGAACTCCCTGTATTTGTCATCAAAGGTGCATTAGGTTCATCTGACGCTACTTCTGAAAGCGGGGTAGTTACATGCAGGATCTCGGTTGGAGCCATGCAGGTCCTTGAAAAGAAGATTCGTTCTTTGGAGAAGTTCTTAAGATCTAGAAGGAATCAGAGGAGGGGGCTTTATGGCTGTGTAGCTGGTTTAGGAGATGTGACTGGTACTATATTGTATGGAAATGGTTCAGACATAAGTACTGGTGACAGAAGTATGGTCAGGAATTTATTTGGTGCTTACTCACGAAACATTGAATCTACTGCTAGTGGAACATCAAATAAAAGACAGCGATTACCATACAGTCCTTCAGAATTGGCCGCCATGGAGGTAAGCAGTTGATCTATTAAATGTTGCTAGTATTTTCTTTCCTTTCATAACTTGATAATTGACCACATTTCAGGTCAGGGCCATGGAGTGTATCAGGCAGTTACTTCTTCGATCTGGTGAGGCTTTGTTTTTGCTACAGCTTCTTTCTATGCATCACCTGGCACGTTTAGTTCAGGGTTTCGAATCAAACTTCGCACAGGCGCTGGCTCAGTTAACATTCCATCAACTAGTTTGTTCTGAGGAAGGTGATCATATTGCTACAATGCTAATATCTGCATTAATGGAGGTAAATAAGTCCATATCAAACAATCTATTTTCAAATGTGCTTTGTTTTGTGTGCATTTGATTTGTTATAGTTGTATCTGATGTTACTGTCATTCATTGTGAATCATTTTGTGCTCCAGTATTACACTGGCCCTGATGGCAGAGGAACAGTAGACGATATAAGTGGGAGATTGCGGGAAGGTTGTCCGAGCTATTTCAAGGAATCGGATTACAAGTTTTTCTTAGCTGTGGAATCTCTCGAAAGAGCTGTTGTCACTTCGGACCCTGTGGAGAAAGAGAATCTTGCTAGAGAGGCCTTCAATTCTTTGAGTAAAGTTCCAGAGTCTGCAGATTTGAGAACTGTTTGCAAAAGATTTGAGGACTTAAGGTGAGTATTGTTTACTGCAGAAGCAGAAGACAGTGCATGATCTGAAACTTTAGTCCTGAAATGAGATTGACTTGCAGGTTTTATGAAGCTGTTGTACGCTTGCCTCTGCAGAAGGCCCAAGCTCTTGACCCTACTGGTGATGCTCTTAATGACCAAATTGATCCAGCAATTAGAGGACATGCACTTGCTCAGCGTGTTCAGTGCTATGAGATAATAACGAGTGCTTTACGATCTCTGAAAGTTGAGTCCTCAACAAGAGAGTTTGGTTCTCCAGTGAGGCCTGCTGCAGTGCAACCAGTTCTTGATCAGGCTTCACGAAGAAAATATATTTGTCAGATCGTTCAGCTTGGTGTCCAATCATCTGATAGACTTTTTCATGAACATTTATATCGAACTATGATTGATTTGGGTCTTGAGAATGAGCTTTTGGAGTTTGGAGGCCCTGATTTAGTTCCTTTTCTGCAAAATGCTGGCCGCGAATTATCACAAGAAGTAAAGGTTATCTATTGACATAGTGGATTTGTTTCTTTATCTAATAGTTCCCATTGATTCTATTTGTGTTTCTACAAACATTTGCCCTTAACACCATCATACAAATTTTTTGTGTCTTCTTGTAGGGCCGAGCTTCTGCAGCTAGTGCTTCATCTTCCTCTGTTGGTCATTCAGGAGCACTTGTAAGTTCTGGTCAAGCAAAATACTTTGATCTTTTGGCTCAGTATTATGTAATGAAGCGACAACATATGCTTGCTGCTCATATATTGCTAAGACTGGCTGAAAGACGCTCAATGGATGCTAGAGATGTTCCTAGTCTCGAACAAAGGTCAGCTGTCTCCCTTTCATTGTGGATATATGTATTTCTTATCTTTTCATCTCTTCTTTTACTATCAATCAGAACCATGTTTCTGGTCCTGCCTCACACTTATACATGGTGATGTACCAAATACGCCGAGTTAAAATTAGGAAGTACAGAAATTCAGTTTGTTTCTGAGAGCTAAATGGGTGCAGAACACTTCCTGAGTTAATTAGCTCTGATTACTGTCAAAACAAATAGTCAATGAGAAGTTAAAAATAAAAATTAGCTCGAACTGTATCACAACCTGTTACTCTTCCATAATTAAAATTTTGTCTATTTTCCATTAAGTAATTATTATCTGATAATTTATTAGTTTTTCAATCTCAGGCGTCAATACCTGAGTAATGCTGTTCTACAGGCAAAAAATGCTAGTGATAGTGGTGTCCTGATTAGTTCCACTAAGGGTGCCACAGACAGTGGATTGCTAGATTTGTTGGAAGGGAAGCTTGTGGTTCTTCGGTTTCAAATAAAGATAAAAGAGGAGTTGGAAGCTGTTGCTTCCAAATTAGAATCTTCATCCAGCATGTCTGAACCTATCCAAAATGGAGCCCACCATGAGAACAATTCCAATGCAGAATATGCTAAAGTTGCACAAGAAAAAGCTAAAGAGCTATCAATGGACTTGAAAAGCATAACTCAGCTATATAATGACTATGCGGTTCCTTTTGAACTCTGGGAGGTAAATTTGTTGCTATTCTGATTCTCTTGTCAGACCATTGCTTGGGCATCCAGTCTGTTACTCTGTTA
The DNA here is from genome assembly GCA_948330485.1 of Euphorbia neoarborescens. Classification (NCBI taxonomy): domain Eukaryota; kingdom Viridiplantae; phylum Streptophyta; class Magnoliopsida; order Malpighiales; family Euphorbiaceae; genus Euphorbia; species Euphorbia neoarborescens. Next base: position 7,609 of record CAOJCR016356166.1, read on the forward strand.
TGGCCTTGAAAAACATCTTTTTGCGCATTTAGATCAAAATAATCAATAGATGAGGAGAATATACACAGCGTTTAGTTCGCTTTGTCGAAGATAGGGAGATCTGCTGATCCACTTGGCAATGGTCTAATGGCCTCACTTCCCTCCCAATGCAGAGTAAGGAGGAGGTCCTGGGTTCAAGCCCCTAGATCATAGAGAAGTCCAATTTAATAAAAAAAATATGGACATCTACTGTGGATATATACTGCATCTTGTGGTTTTCATTATCGTTTTTTTTTTTGGTTCTTGCAGTATATAAACATATTGTAGGCTTCTATTATTCAAATTTATGTCAGGATTCTTCCCATCTTTGCCCCTTTCAGATATGTCTGGAGATGCTTTACTTTGCAAATTACTCTGGTGATGCTGACAGCAGCATAGTAAGAGAAACATGGGCTAGACTGATTGATCAAGCTCTCTCACGTGGTGGGATTGCTGAAGCTTGTTCTGTATTGAAGAGAGTGGGTTCCTACATATATCCTGGAGACGGAGCTATTCTACCTTTAGAGACTTTATGCCTTCACCTTGAGAAGGCTGCATTGGTAAACTTCGATCATGGAAAATCATGTGCTTCACCATTTTTGCTGTTCACGAATTTACAGTTTGGTTTTCCTTATGTTTGATTGAAAGTTGCTCAATGAAGGTACAGGACAATCCATGATAGAATTACTTCATTGTATTTTATTGATCTTGCAGGAGAGATCAGAATCAGGTACTGAATCCGTTGGAGATGAAGATGTAGCAAGAGCACTTATTGCTGCTTGCAAGGGTGCTACTGAACCTGTACTGAATGCTTATGATCAGTTAATATCAAATGGAACTATTTTGCCCTCTCCCAACCTTAGGTTACGCCTTCTCCGATCAGTGCTGGTGGTGCTCCGGGAATGGGCTATGTCTGCATTTGCACAGAGGATGGGTACAACGACAAGTGGAGCTTCACTGATATTAGGTGGTACATTTTCACGGGAGCAAACAACAGTCGTCGACCAAGGACTTCGTGATAAGATAACTAGTGCAGCAAACAGGTAAACTTTTTCTTTCAACTCTTTGTTATAAATTGCTACTCTTATATTATATATTGTAGTGATACATATCCGTGGCATGAGACATGATTACAATGACAACCTGTTAGTCTTCTGTTTGATGCAATTGGACATTATGTGGTGGAAAAGAAATGAAAAAAATTTGTATATTTTGATTTATGTTTGTTCAATACAAATGAAGGGATAGCAAACAATCGGATGCTGAAGTTATGCGATAGGATTGTATCTTGGATTTTATTCAGGACATGATCTGTTTCATGTTTGACATTTGTTGAGACTTCACTTGGTTTTCAGGTTATGCTTCACCTCATTTTCGCAATCTAAAAAAATTATGGCTGCTTCTTGCTATCTTGTAGTTTTAAGTGTTGAGTTATCCTTAAATTGCCTTTTTTCTTGAAAAGCTTTCTAGTGACATTTTGGGGCACATTTGACAATGTACAGTGCTGCTTATAATTTTTAAGAGAATACATGACAAGTTGATCAAAATCCGTATAAAAGTAATATGGATGTAGTAATTCACTTGCCTGTTTGATGAATCAAGCTTTTGATTACCTTTATTGCTTTATTAAAAGTTAAAATTCTAATTGTGAAACAAAAATAGGGGCCTAAATAAGGTCCGTTTTGTGTAATCTCGTGGAAAGTCACTCTGGCATAGTTGTGACTCATGAAACTTAGGTTAGCCATAGTTTTTAAAAGCGTGCGTCAGGCACAAATCACGCAAGCCAAGTGCCTTGCCATACCTCAGGCAAGGTGCGTGCGTCCCTTTGGTGCGCCTAGGTGATATTGAAGGATCACTTTTTGTACAATGCATAATTTTAGGATTTTTTTTTAATCAGCAGCTTTCATTTAATTTTGACTTTCCAAAAGGAAAAAAATGTAACATAGCAGACAAAACGAGTAAAGAATCAAGATTTAATGTATAGGGTTGTTAAAGCTGAAGAGTATTTGAAGATGAAGAGTATTTGAAGAGGATGATTTGATATGGCTTGATATTAGTAGGACTGTTGGAGCTGAAAAAAGTGTTTAACATTTTAAGGGAGTAGGAAAAAGTATCTCTAATATCATTGCTTCAAGTGTCAAGGGAAAAAGGAAAAGGGAAAGGGAAAGACTAAAGTATTATAAAATGAATATTTGTAGAATTCTTAACACTTACTGTATGTATGAAATGAAAAAGAAAAAAACACAGATACCTGTTTGATACAAAAAAAAATTTTCAGTCCTATATTTTATAACTGTGTTATAAAAAATTCATTTTTTTGATAACAGAGCAAAACCACAAACACTTATTTGATATAAAAAATTTCACATTCCTTTTGATAAAAGGTCAAACTACAAGACACTTTTTTGAACTTTATCCAAATATTAAATATGAATCATATACAATTATTAGATTTTATATGACATGTATTATGGTCAATGGATTTATTTAGGATATAATTAGTTTAGAATTTTAGTACTTGGTAACTAGTTAGTAATGAATGCTTATTAGATTTTCGAATTAAGTTACAAAGGATAGTGCGTTTGAGTTGTTAAATTTAATTTTTCTTTTGTTTAAATTTGTTTTTGCATTGTTGCATTTTAGATATGTTGATTATTATTTCTTGTAATTTATTATTTTTTATGCATCTTGTGTCCCTTAGGCACTAGCCTCGCCTCGCCATGTGACCCACCTTCGAGCAAGGCACATCCCTGCGCCTTAGTGCGTGTTGTGCCCTTAATAACTATGTGTATTGCTGAAGTTCACATGAGACAGGATGACTTATAATCTTAGTTATGCTTGAAAATGTCCTATCATGTATGCTTTATTGTGAGGAGGATGTTATGTTGTTTCCTCCATATAAATGTATTTTCTTCAAGGAAAGTTGAGGAGCACTTTTTCTGATTTATCGTTGATGACTTTGGCATAACAGGTACATGACCGAGGTAAGGAGGTTGCCCCTTCCTCAGAGCAGAACAGAGTCTGTTTACAGAGGATTTAGGGAACTTGAAGAGTCTCTGATAAGTCCCTTCTCTTTGGAGCGATTCTAATTCATTCTCTTTCATTGCGTTTTATTAATAAAAGCTTTCCTCATTAATGAAAACAATACATTTATATAGGACTAAAAAAATTATGTGTTTTGAATGCCTGTTTAAAAAGTTAACTGAGAGATTTTTTTTTGAATGACGAGAGATATAGTAAACATGTATTTGGTAACAAATAAATTTTTTTTTATCCAAACAATTTAAAAACTGTAGATATTGTCTGGATATTTTTGGTTTTTCTTTTATCATTATTAATGTGAAATTAAAATTTTTATTTATGCCATGTGTTTAATTTTTGGTTTTATTTTACGGGTTCGAGTCGTGGAAACAGCCTTTTTGTAAAAATGCAAAGGGAAGACTACGTACAATGTGCGATCACTCTCTTCCTACCCTCGCAATAGCCGGGGAGTACTTACGCACTGGGACGTTCTATTTTTTTTTATTGATTTCTTTGATTAATTTTTGGGGAAATTTATGCTAATTAATAGGTGAATAAATAATTGTTGCAAGGTTTTGCATACAAAATAAGTGAAACCTAAACAAAAAGAGAATGAAAAAGAGTTTATTTTGTCTATGTTTTTTTTAAAACAAATTACCAATATAAAAAAAAAAATAAGGAAAGACTATATTGACATAATCAAAGTTGATACAAATTGATATAATCAATGTTTCAGTCCTTGAATAGATGATCCAAGAGTTGAAATACAAAATTCAAGGACTGAAATACATTTTGTATTTCAACCCTTAGATCATTCAATGATTTAAGGACTGAAACTTTAATTGTATCAATTTGTGTCAATTTTGATTGTATCAATATAGCCTTTTCTAAATAAATAAAAGGGGTAAAAAAAAAACCAAAGAAAACAAAACACTTTGAGATCAGAATTTTCTCTCTTCCAAACAAGCATTTGCAGGTAATAACCTAAGGTTTTAAAGGGGGACTGCCATAATCTCATTTTTTTTTTTTTTTTTAGAGCAATTTATATATAAAAACTGCAGTTTTTGTTGTAATAATTAAAATTTGATTAAACTTTGGTAAAAATAAAAAAAGGAGCCTATACTTAGGGGTGAGCATATAATGGGTATAACCGAAAACCGAACCGAAACCGAACCGAATAATAAGTTTGGTT
>CAOJCR016360838.1:0-15333 GCA_948330485.1 Euphorbia neoarborescens
AATTTTCTGAATTAAAACTATGTTAGATTGGTCATTTATTCTCACTTTTCATAGGTAATACATATCACAGTATTCTGAGATTCTTAATGTCAATAAAGTTTTGCTTGTGTTGCCAAAAAAATTGTATCAAAGTCAAAAAAACATAAAGATGATTGTTTTCTAAATAGGCAATGTTTATATTAGGTTCTTGGCTTTTATTAGATTGTCTATTTTCCAATTACTCAAGTTTTTTTCCTTCTTCCAGTGGCAGGTAACTCAGTTGGTAGAAAAATACATGTTGTATTTGTTTTTAAAGCATCAGGTGAAAAACTGAGGACCTTTGTGGGGATGAGTGTTGTGGAGCTTTGGATAATACCAAGCTTTGAGAACTCAACATGGTATATCATGGCTATCTCTTTCATTTCTCTTCTGGCTATGCCTGTAGCCCTGGCAACTTGTGTCTTTGTTCGTAGGCATCGTATAAGAAGAGAGCATCCACGTTCTTCTTCTCATGTCTGAGAGTTCCATGGGATGAGTGTTGTGGAGCTTTGGATAATACCAAGCTTTGAGAACTCAACATGGTCTATCATGGCTATCTCTTTCATTTCTCTTCTGGTTATGTCTGTAGCCCTGGCAACTTGTGTCTTTGTTCGTAGGCATCGTATAAGAAGAGAGCGTCCACGTTCTTCTTCTCATGTCTGAGAGTTCGATGGCCGGACTAAAATCTACATGCATTTTCTATTTATGGCATTAACTAAAGTTGTTTAGGAGTTCATCATAAACCAAATGGCAGTGCGGCTCCTGTTGTTTAAGGTTAGCTCCTATTCATTGGTCCCAGCTCTTGTTTGTTCAACTCCTTCAAACTAGGCTTAAATTTCTATTTTGTACTTTCTTTTTTTGCAAAGTGACAAAAAAGGCCTTCCGGAACAAATTAGAGGGTGACGCCCATTGTTAGGGGCTAGCGCTTGTTGGTGCTTGCTGGGCCTATTGAGTAGGCGCCCAACAACACCCAACAAACGTCAGAACTGGCTGACCCTGGACAAAATTTTCTATGTTTATTTCGTTGTATTTTCATGAATTTAAACCTTATTTTTGCATTTTCGATGTAGAAATTAAGCCTCAAAGTCGTTTATGCCATTAAAACAGTTGAACAAGGGAAACTAAAAATACTTTTGTGGAAAATCGACTCACAAATCTCCATGTGGATTACTTTTAAAACTGAGCTCATCATTTTTTAGAAGAAATGAATTTCCAGCCTCATCACTGTGTTTTGAAAGAAAATTGTCTTTTAGGTCCGACCGGTCCCATCGAATAAGTTATCCCCCTATTTTTCATAACCCCAAGCTATCGCTACTACCCCGGCTTATAATTATTTATAACTACTTGTCAGTGTCTTCCTTGAGTCCTATATGTTAGGCCTAACCTCTATTTTGCAGGTTTAGATATATGTTTAGGATTTTACTGCTTTCCTAGATATGTTGCATTTTAGGGCTTTTGTACACTCAATACCCTTTTTATTTTGATCGTACTTCCCCTAACATAGGATTTACTTGTCGTTAGGAGCACGGGCGACATTTTGATCCATTTTCGGATTCGGGTTTTAGATTAGTTCATTTTTCGAATATGGAAGTTCTTTCCTCCTACCTTCGCCTAAGAAGCGACTAAGGAAATTGGAGAAAAAAATGAACACGTGCAAACGTGGCTAGGATTTTTTATTTGAAAATCAATTTCATTACACAATTTAAGAGATTCAAACACAAATCTCTAAAATAATTACAGAAATTTCCACCTGATCTTAAGCTCCACTGAAAATTTTAAACATGATGTTTAGGGACCAAATAGAACTCATGCACAGTTTCGAGAGAGGACTCATTTATAGGCATTTTTACTTCCTTAACATGTCGTATTTTAGACATCTCTTCATATATTAACATCATAAATGTATATTTGAGATGATTCTAGACGAGTTTGGGAGGTTGGAAGCATCTATGCACGTTCCAAGAATTTTCCTACCAATTTATGATAGATTGGTGGTTTCGGAAAGCTACTGAAACGAATCTGTGATAAAATTTCCGTAGTTATCTTGATTGGGCTGCATCTAAGCATGTTGGGCCACACTGACTGCATGTTGAATTACATGTCATGCGTTCTAGGCTGCATGTTATGTGAGCTAAGTAATTTACTTGCCCATATGGACTAATTTGAGTGTAGTCTGCCTGACTCTTACAACCATACTTAAAATGTGTGCATTCTATAGGCAATAGACCCATCTTAGACCCCATAATTATTCCTCTTAATCCATTTTGACCTACTTGATTTTGCTTACGCAAAGCTATGCCCAAGTGTACAATAAACATAGCGCATAGATAATACTGATTTCCAGAGTTATGACATCAAATCGTAACAAATAGCTCCTTAACACTCAGGAAAATAGCTACGAGTTAATTTATGTTTAATCCTTGAAAGAGTTAAACAGGACAAACATATTTACAAAATAAACACTAATACAATAAATTTATTGTATGGGTTAGACGTTTGGACTCAGTTTCTACCACATAACATCACCCTTAATTAGAAAGATTGTATGTCACATGAACAATGTGACGATATATTTTGACTCTCCAACACATGATTTACAATTCCTTTAAAATTTAAAAGAACCAGAATATTACTATCGTGAAAGTCAGAAAGTTGACAATTTTCAATACCACAAGTTAATAGAAAAAATAAAATTAACAGTAACAAACAGAAAGAAATCCAGCAACAAAAGTAATATTAAGGATGGAATTGATGAATAAATAGCGAGAACACCCACACATGTGGATCAACACATGGGGTCATTTGCATCGGTGGGGAAGGGCGGTTTCTCGTCACACCTCTAGGAGTCGATCGCTCGTTATGCCCGCCTCAAGAAGGAAATTCGGTCGAACTCGTCCTCGGCCGGCGAGTGGAAAGTCAATAGTTTCAGTGAGATCGCCGATGATTGAGATCTTTCACGGCTACCTGATAGTTTGAAAGTCCTGCAAGATGAAAAAATCAAAACCGAATTTTCCAGATTATCCTACTCCAATGCTTAAATTAGTATTCTCAAGAGAAAAATGATTTTGTCTAGAATGGTTCACTTACTTCTTCATTTCTATTAATTCTTTGTACATAAAACTGTGAAGCTATACTTGCATTATATATCCAAATCATCATCTGGATCCTCGTCAGAATCTGGTTTCTCATCATCTGAATCACGAAAATAAATTATCTCACTACCACCAGAGCCTGAGACCTCGTTTCTTTGTAAATTCTCACTCGAAGCATTTGTCGCTCCATTTTTGTTCTCTACGAGAGATCTCCGACCATTATAAATTTGTATGGGTTCACCATTCCCTATAGCAAGCACAAGCAACATTTTTTTAGCATAATTAATCAGTCTTTTAATAGTGAAAAAGGGCGTCCCCGGTGCGTAAGCACTCCCCGGCTATTGCGGGGGTAGGGAGAGGGTGGTCGCACATTGTACACAACCTTCCCCTTGTATTTTTGCAAAGGGGCTGTTTCCACGACTCGATCCCGTGACTTACAGGTCACCAAAGGAGCAACTTACAGTTGCACCAAAGGCTCGCCCTCAGTCTTTTAATTGTGAATAAACAAAAAACTGCGGTTTAAACACCTTGGTGCTCAAAAGGAAGCACAACGTTAGCCCTTTCTATCTGCTCCTTCTCAGACAGCTTTAGGTTAAACTGCACCTGTTAAAAGAACCAGCAACCCCGATGAAATACATCATATCCTAAACAACTATTTTCTTTTCTTTTTCATTAGAAAACATAAGCGTTCATGCACTTCTGGCTTGTGTATATTTATGTATTTTGGTTGAGAAGTCGAGCTATTCATGCATGTGATTCCTGTTTCATTAGTAGTTCAGTGAAGGGGAGAGGGAGAGGGAGGAACGAAATAACACTGACCTTAGGTATAAGTCCTTGATTGATAATTCCGTCTTCAGATAAAACAGATGTGAACTTCATTCCCGATTGCTCGATATCAAATTTTTCAGACTAAAAGCAGAATTGAAGAGGAAATGTTAAATTAGTTTGTCATTTCACACTCAAATCAGTACAAAGCACAGAGGGAGAAAAGGAGATTTACCATCACTCTAACACGGCCATTGCGACGCTTGAATCTGACATTAAGCTTTCCTTTGCAAAAATTTCTTTCAGACAGAGAGAGGTTTTCTAAATCGCATCTCTGCCCATCAACAGATGGATGTAGTGGTTCTATACTGGCAACCATAGATGACATATACTCGAGAACAGATGTCACCCTCACTTCATGAAGATCCGAATGTAGCAACCAACACATGGATGAAACTTGAACTGTTAAGAGAAAAGGATACTGAAATTAGATCTGTAACTACACAAAATACATGCTAAATACTGCTGCATTTGGAAGTTATAATAGTGGTCCATATAAAATGAGCCCCCTTTAATCCACCATGCGCATGCCAATGCTCTCAGCTTACAAATAAAAAAACCTCAGTTTGACATCAATAGTAGTACAGTTTCCATCTTTATGCTAGAAAACAACAGAAAATACTAAAAGGAGAAAAAATATTACTTTTTGCTTATGATTAGATGGATTCTTAGATAGAATAAATGTGCATACCATGACTACGAAGATTGCTCAAAAGACTTGCAACTCTTGACACAGATGCATATCTTAACATTTCATTCACCTGATTAAATCAGCAAATCACATTCAAGTAAAATTAAAGAACTTCAAGCAGTAAACTATGAGAAAAATAGGGATGCTTTTTCTTATTATCCACAAATTTCAAATGAGAAAATGATTCAGCATTAATGCATTAAACATCAAAGTTCAACTACAGTGAACAAGAAATCTATACATGACATCGTCTGCAGATTGTTAACAATACTTCTCAATTAGAAAGTATAGTCCTGAACTATGAGTTGACAGGTTTCATAAGTTTCTAGACTCAAAGAATGTAAACCTGCCAATTTCGTTTATAAGAAGAATTGAAGAAATGAATTATTCTCTACTGTCCCTCTGATGGTGTTCCAAATTTATGCAATGAGGAAAGGAAACACAGGAAACTAGCAGGTATATCTGCTTCAGTGTAAAGGTAAATTACTATCAGGTCTGCTCCTAATTTCATTTTAGAACATCATTGGATGCATACAACACATTCATGCCTCAGTTAATTTATCCCAAATCCTTGTCCAAAAAAATATGGTCAATCGGCACATAAAAGCTTTAGAGCAGAAGCTTACTAACACTGCCACTATTGTATGATCACAAAGATGCATATTAAACCCAAAGCTAATTATATTTCAACTTGAGCATGTAGTTAAAATTTTCAAATGGATCCTATACGCTGCCACATTCACTATGCACATGTAAGAAGAAAGACTAGCTAGTTTATCTTTATGCACATAGACACCTAAAAGCATTTCTCTACAGGCTTTTCAAGATGCTTGCAAGAAATTATACCATGAGGACTAGAAGACCCAAGGAAACAACCAAATCCATCAATTTCAGCATGTAAAAAATGCCCATAAAGTTCTTAATTTAATTGTAGAATACCGCAGCAAGCAGATAACATAATTTCTCTCTCTGGTATCTAATAATCATAAGATTTGTCGCATCATATTTGGCATTGATAGGAAGCTCCCTGTTGCTGCCTTTCAATAGAGATTCGCATTAATGTCTATCACAGGGTGTGTAATGTAAATATGGGAAGTTCCCAAGCATAAAATTGAATGTCAAAAGAGTTTTACAGAATCATTATTAAAATCTGTTTATTCTTTTTCCCAAGCATAAAATGAGGAATGTGACTACAAATCCAAGCAAAATATACCGGCACACCAGCTTGAACGTCATTCAAGCTTGACATATTGGCACACTTCGAAAAGCAAAAATACTGATATTAATGAATTTTGTTTATTAGAATTTACACATATTCAAAATCATGGGTTTCATTGTTGCAAAATTACCGAGTCTATGGCTATAGAGAAACGATCTTTGTCTTGTCCAACTAATCCTGCAAACAAAACCAGCACCCAAAATGAAATAAAGAAATTAAATAACTAGTAGATGTTATCCATAAGTACCTGAAAACTTGACGTTTTCTCACACATTTTACTTGGGGCCAATTTGAGACTGCTTTCTGCAACCCTAAAAGCTGCTTTTAGAGGAAAACTGGTATATACATACTTTTTCAAAAAACTGTAGCTTTGAGGCTGTGAAAAAAGTTTACCTGGGGTTAGTTTGGGATTGGTATCACACTGTTTGAACCTATTTTTTCAATGATACTATTTGGAAAAGCAGAACGACAGCAATGTAACAGCAACCCCAAACTGGCCCTAAATAAAGTAAACTAACGCTTCATATAGACAATACCTTTCCCCAAATCCAGAATCAGAGAGTAAAATTTGTCCAAATTCCTCACATCCTTACACAGGTGTCCCATGCCAGAGAATTCATAGGAAATTTCCAACCCATTTCCAAACTTATCCTTCCAACCAAGAGGATCCGTATAACAATCTAAAATCTGGATCCTACAAAAGACAGTAGAGGCATCCGTAACCAATCCATACAAGAAAAAATTGACAATAATAAGATGATTCACATATTCTGCAAGTACACTCATAATAATAATAAAAATCAGAAAATATTGTTAGCTAGCCAAAGGACTATAAGTTCAAAAAATTTTGTTAGGTCATTCCATTTTCTAGCAGAAGTGTAGAATCATAGTGAAATAAGTTTCCATTGAAGGCGAAGCAGAATAAAATGATGAAAATAAGAGTTAGTAATCAAACGTTATTTACCATTTAGACAAGGAAGCAATATCAAGTCCTCTTGCCTTCAACAATTGCAAATAAAACGATGGGCTCCGAGCAAATGCAACCACTACAATACCACTGTATCAATATTTTTTGTTAACAAAAGAGGGAAAAAAATTACAAGGCCACCTGTGACGAGGAAGAAACGGAAATAAGTGGGAGTCCAACTGACCGGAATTGAGATTTCCCTGCCAAAGTAATGGACGAGAGCTGGGATAGCAAATGAGAAAACACATCAAGCCCAAAAGGTGAAACTGATGTATCTTTGATAGTGAGGGCAGGCGAGAGCTCTCCTTCTAAAGCTCCATCTCGTAGGATTCTGCAGATCGATTCCGCCATTGCTGGGAACCTGTGTTGCTCCGTAACTGTTACAAAAACCCTAAACGATTAGTAACTATGCAATCCAGTCCATGGAAATGTTGAAATTTCTAAATATTTGTTGTAATTCGAACCAAATTTCACTTTGCTTTTCGAGGGATTAGTAGTAAAAGGGTCAAGATCAATTCTAATTTGTATATAAGATTTTTTAGGGGTTAAGTTTTGGTAAATGTATTGAAGGGTTAAAAATATATATTTTTTTTTCAGATTTTCAATAAAAGCAATCTACAGAGTGAAGAATGATTAAAAATATTATTATAAAAATAACTTCACATAAATTTATTATAACAATTCTTCGATAATAACAAATCGTTAATTTTGTAATTTTATATTCAAATCTTTATAAATCTTGTCTTTATCCTCAACATGATAATGATAAAAACATTTTCTAATCAGACTCTTTCATTTTCTTCCATTAATAACCCTTCAAAAACTTTATCCAAACAAACTCTTATAATTTAAATATCAATTTCAACCCCCTAATGTAGAATTTAAAATTCAAATAAGTCTAAGATATTAAATTTTAATTGAATTGTCGGACTAACTCAGTTAGTTGAGTACTAATGTTGACCTATTTTAATAGACGAAGTTTCAATTTCTTGATCCGTCCAAAATTTAAAATTAATTTTAATAAAAAATACTCCCTCCATTTTAAAATATAAGTCGCTTTAAAGTTTTTATGTTGTTCTTTTTTATATATCGATTTATGTTACTAGTGCAGTTTTTGTCATGTTTATCCTTATTTAAAATATGAGAGATAATCAATATTGAATAAAGTTTGCATGGAAAATAGAGTTTCAGGAGAGAGGTACAATGATAAATTAGTCTTTATTATAATCTAATTAATATTTTATTGATTTTGATGAAAATTCTAAAACAATTTATATTCTAGAATAAAAAGAGTATTAGATTTTAATTAAAATAGTCCAGTATTAATGTCATTAAATTACATATATCATCATCAATTAATCCTACGTTTATTGTATTTTTTAAATTAATATTTTACTTATATGTGTCAATTTGTGATAGTTTTTTTTTTAAACTTGACAAGTAGCTATGTGTAGCATAAACATCATATATTATTTGATTTATTAGAGTTAAAGGGGCAATATGGTCATCTTCTATAAGTTTATGGGATAACTGAATGCTTTCAAAGTTGAGAGGGACATTTGGCACTATTAAAATAATTTAGGGAGCAAAATAACATCTTTTGACAAGTTTAGAGAGATAATTTAACCCCTTATTTAATTAAGAGGAGTATCTGGCCTTTTAAACAAGTTCGAAGGGGCTAAATATATTAAGCATTTTATATTCTTATCACAGCAACTCATTATGTTACTTATATATGGATTATGAGACCTCATTAATATTCTCACCTACTAAACACACTTCTAATTATTAGCTATTGTATTTCTAAAGACGATTTTACTCTTAATTTTAAAACTTTTTTACAAAAAATCTAAATTTTCTGAGAGTTATAAAAACGAAAATTACTCCATTTTAAGTATCATGCAAGACCAAACTATCATATAGGGACATAAATATATTGTAGGGGAAATATTGACATATTTGCCCAACAAATATCACTATATAAATATACATTAAGCACCAAATCTAAACCACAACTCCAAAAAAATATCAAAGAAAAAATTTTTATAAGGAAAAATATAGGGAAAAAGATGAGGAATAAGAAAAGGACACTTCGGGTTCGAGGTATGATCTTTAATCGAATTAAAATTAAAAAAAATTAAAATTTCCCGTAGTGAGAGCAACATTGGAGCGCCTCGCGTACGGCGGGAAGAGCGGTGGAAAAGCCCAGAAGAGCACCTAAATGCGACGGCTGGGCACGATCACTGTGTGTTTCGCAGCACGATCGAGCGACATAAAGCGCCGCATAGACACACGCGGAGATGCACATAGATCGTGTCCTCGCATGCGTCTTGGCAGCGCTTTAGGCCGCTGAGGGCATGGGATTTTCCAGAATCATTGATGATTTAGCATTCATTGATCTTTTTATGTTATAAGTGATTTTTTCCATGTTTGATCAAGTGAGAAGTCCAAGGAATGAAAAATCACTATACCATATATGAGCTACTGCAACTAAATTTTTTTATGTTACTTGCATTTTGTTGCCTTAAGTAGAGATTTTTTGGTTTTTTTCAATATTGTTATAATATTGTTGCATGTAACTAAGACCATATAGATTAATGCAACAAAAGTATTAATTGTTACTTATTTTGTCACATATAATTGATCTAATGTAACAATTTTATCAAATTGTTGCCAAAATTAGACTAAATTAAGGAAAAAGCAACAAATTCACAATTGTCGCCAAAAATAAATTCCCTCAAAATGAGAAGAAAGTCAAATTCATTATCATATTTGAGAGGGAAAAACTTTTTTTATATTTCATTATCATATTTATGTAAATTTTTTGAAGGGAAGAGAAACTAGAGGAACCCGAGCTACCTCTCTTATGGTACTGACCTGGTTATTTGTATGCAGCAGACCTGCATCCCAGCGTGTATCTGATTTGCTTTTTTTCTATTGAACAGGCAGGTAAGCTGAACTTTCTAACTCTCTTTTACTGCTTTGGCTGATACTTCCCGTTCTTTCTATGTTTTCCTGTGATGTAAACTCACCGTTCAACAACGATTCATAAACTTCGAAGATCGGACAATGATTTTAGGTATTTCTCCCTTTTCCCTTCAGTTTCTTGTCTCTTTCTTTCTTGGTTTCCATCTCTTTGTTTTTGCTCTCACTGACCAGTATTTATTTTCCCTTTAGTTGATTGGCGAGGAAAACTGCTGCTGGATCCATCATCTTGCCGATAAAGCTTTATTGTTGCTGAGCATTCAATTGTACTTGAAGTAGACACTGAAAAAAGACAAGTACATCACAATTTATCGGTAAATTCTTAAACCCAAATTTGTTTGTTCGATTATTGAATTGAATGTAATTGAGTATAAATCTTATGTTGTAAAATAGAATTTGTTGGAACTATAAGGATTTAACGCGTGAAATTGATTATTGTATTTCGATGTAATTTACTTTATCAACAAATGGAGGGATTATACACTGGAATTTTTAGTCATTCAGTAGTTTAATTGAGTTTGTATTGAATATATTTTACTAAATCGCCAAATTGGGGCTGTTGATTGTTTCTCCTTCTAATTTTCTATGTTATTGCTCTCAATGCAGTGGCTTAATCTGTTGGAGTTGTGAGGAAGCCCATAACATGTTATGTATTGGATGCAGAAACTGAAAAGAAGAAACCAAACTTCTAGGTTAGAGCATTCACCGTAATTTTGCTTTATCAATTTTATATTGACTGTTAACATATTTATGGTTAGTTTATGAAGTATACTGGATCATACAGGCTCTTTTGGTTTGCCAACTGGATTTGCATCAAATGGCAAGACATGTTGTAGATGAGAATGGTGTCTTATCTAGTGCCATTGTAGCTTCAGACAATGCATTGAAAAGCAAGTTAAGTATTATTTGGCAACACATAAAGTCAAAATCGAATGATTTAGCTTGTTGCTCGAATTGTATACGTTCACAGCAGTACAGGTCTAGATCTATGGGAACTAAAGTGGAGTTGTCTTTTGATTTGTAGCATCTTTCCTAATTGTTTTAGAATACAATTCGATGTTTTGGCTACATATGGGATGTTCCTAAATTTGTTTGAGGATGTGCATGACTTGCTTGCTGCTAGATATAGAGTCTGTGACCTCATTTTTGCCATTAATAAAGTCAAATTGGCCTTTTAAATCTTTACTTTTGTCCACAGCAATGTATTGCTTAATAGACTTCATTTACATAGGTTTTCCATATCACAGTCTACTCTGAAAATTTCTACTTTTATTTCAGGAATTCCATTATTGCAAGTGAGTTAATAATTGCTTTTGTTGATTGTTGGGCCTTTGTGGAAAGCCATTGCTCTTGCATTTCACTGTCTCCTCAAGTTGCTACCTTTGAAATTGTGTTCTATTTTAAGTTTAGAGGCTTAGTTTACCATGGAAAATACTAACTAAGCTGCATATTTCTTAACAGACCCAGAAGGTGCACTTGCAGGCTTTGCTGAAGTTGTTAGCATGGAACCAGAGAAGGCAGACTGGTAAGTTACTTGCTTTCAATTGGTTTTGACATCATTCTACTATGGTTAGACCTAGTAGATTTTATGTTATCCATTTGATTGTTATTTTTGTTGTATTACAATATTAATGAAAAGATTATGATAAAAGAGAAGGGAATACAATTCAATGCCTTTTCTTTATTGCTAAGTTCATAATCGAATCTAAGAAATAAGAAATTAAAGAATCTTAGCTTTGAGAATGAATTCGTGCATATGGTGGGATACTATAGGCGAGTTCCAAAGTTGTTCGCTGTGACATTCTTAATTTAACACCTTGTTCTTGCTTTTTCTCCTTTGCTGGACCCCCATCTATTTAATTATTGGCCTCTAATTTTAATTTAATTTAACTCAGGTCAACTATGCTTAATTAATTCATTATCTTTATAAAATATCTCTTTCTATTTTTTGTATTAAAATATTCTTTAAAGCTCCTCCTATTTCACCTTTTCTACTTTGAACTATATTGCTTCTTGGTTCTTGCATGGGTTTCATATATACAAAAATTGAAGAAACAGAAATAGAGATAATTAATTTCATTAACAGAAGAGAACATATTACACACTATCTGCTAGATAATGAATACATAAGCCATACACCAAACAACTTCTACAATCAATTTAGGTGATTATGATTACTTAAAAACCAAACCAAGCTAATTTTATTACTTTTTTCTAGTTCTTTTTATGATTGAATGATTTAGTGTAATTCTTGTGGCTTCAGATATACATTCTTTGTATGAAGGGGGTGGCTCTTGCAGATATACATTCTTGTAAGCATTTTTTTTACCACCTGGCTTTATTTACTTTGACCTATTATCAAAATATCTCAGCTATCAATTAGTCTAGTTTTATAGCCTTGATAGATTAAATGAGAAGATGTTTATCATCCTCTGAGTTATCTTTCCCAACTTGCATTTTATTCTTGGGCAACCTGTTTTCGGAATTAATATGGTATTTGAGGAGATGAAATCATCCGGTCAGAATCATGTTTTAGAATCTTTGTATTGAACTATCATAATAGCATACCAATGAGAAGAAGTGTTTTAGAGTTATTAGTGTCATTCCCTTTATTCATCTTTTCCAGATTGATGGCTTACTGTATGATAGTGGTGCTACATATGTAGGAGCCATTATGCATTTGGCAGTATTGAACCATTTCCTGAGCAACCAATCAGGTATTCTCTTCTTGTTGATAATACAGTCTTTATTTTTGTTAATATTTCTTCTCCACTCGTTGAATCACAACAAGTTAGTTTTCTAGTGTTGAATGGATTATTAGAAGTTAAATGAGTACAGTCAAACAATTAGAAAATTGCATACTCAATAAGTTTAAAAAAACTGATCGCTTTTGCCTTTTTATTCTTACTTGTATTGACGACATGCAGTATTTCACTAAATTTTTTTTATAGAAAATTTCGTTGTGAGTGGTAATACCATAAATTTCGTTGTTTGAGTTTAGTTCTTTGACTCAGTTTTAGTACTTACCTGAAATATCGGTATGTCTTGACCTTATATTCTAGGTATTGTTATAGTTTAATAACGGATAATTTGACTCGTTTTGGTTTTGCTTGCATTTAGGTCTTTTATGTATATTTTGGTTGTTTTTAGGTTTAATTTCAGTGTTTTTCAGTTTTCTTTAGTCCGAGATCTTCAAGACTAAGGAATTGTATATCTTGATATGTTTTTCGAGCTGTAGTTTATAAGGGTTGAGATCCGAGTTGATTACAAGACGAGGTACGTGATTTACGTCTGATGGGTGCTTGATGATTTTCCTAAGATTTTTGGAGAAGAATTCAAGATATTTGGAGGCCAATTCAAAAGATTCACTTTAAAGGAAAGTCGAATATCTCTTTGGAGCTTTCCAGCAAGTTTTAAAACATCGAAATTGGACTTCAGATGTGAAAGTTATGAAGGAAATAAGATGAAGTGTGCAACTGGTAAAAAGTCCAAATCCAGTTGATCCTTGCATGTTCATCATCTTTCAAGTGCATTTTAAGGTATCTAGAAGCCAAATTTGGGGATTCTCTTTCAAGACAAAGTTGAAGATAATTCTTTTAGCTTTTCAATAAATCATGAATTGCTGGAATTAGACATCGGATGAAGGAGTTCTGATGATTTAAAGAAAGTTGATTATAGGTAGAAACCTTGCTCGTCGAGTACTCGCCTGTGCTCGCCGAGCAACAGGAATTCAACCTTAACAAAAGGTTCGCTCGCCCCCGTGCTCGCCGAGTAGCTCCTATAGACCGTATTTTGCTATTTTAACCTTAATTTGCTTATTTCTTATAGGAATTGAGTCCCGTTTGTTCTGGGACACTTCTATTTAATTTCAACATATAAATAGAACATTATAGGTTAGTTTTAGGCATCTTTGGCTTGTTTTCTCACTTTTCTTTTGAGAGGATTCATTGATCATCTTTTGATGACTCTGAACTCTTGCTAAATTGTATAACTCAATAAGAGGTTTTGTACGTCGATTTTTTTATTAAGGATTGTATTTATTGTCGTTGACTTTCCTGTTTGCAATTATTCTCTTCGGACTATAGCATTCATCTTTACGCAAGTCTACCTTTGAATCCAGTTTTCAATAAAAAGGCATAAGTTTTCTTAACTCTTTGATTTAGTTTTATTTTTCACCAACCTTGCGTAATTGAATTTCATTACATCTTTCCATCACTTTCGTAAGAGTAAATTTATTTTCTTAAGATTTTTTATTATGAATCTTCATTACCTGTTTGTGTGTTTGCGATTATAGTATCGTGAGATTTGTATTGATTAGTTAGGTACATATACGTGGCTCTACCTAGAATAAACCCTAGGAAATCATTGGAGCTGACAACTCCATGAAACTTCTGAGTCAGTAGTTTATGGACCTTTAGAACTAGTTCACCTCTAAAAATGGTCCTAACGAACTAGAGCTTAATCGAGATCTGTAGACACGCTATAATTGTTTTCATATTTGCTTCAATTAAGGTTTGCAGTCGAGCCCTTTATGGTTGATTGAATTTCTGCGTAACTGCCATCCTTATTTAGTATTCAGAAGTCGGGTAAACAGCCTTAAGAGATTAATTGAAGTCAATACAAATCAAGATAGGAAAACGATCATTTGTATCAGTTTAGTTTAGAATAATATAGATTTAATTTCAATTTTTATCACTTTATACTCTGCTTAAACATGTTACGAAGCCTAGTATTTGGGTGATTGTAGGGTACTTTCCTAAGGGATCGATACCTGGACTTTAGAACCAGATTTTATTACTTGACAATGACAGGATATACTGCCCTAGAGTTGGGTGATCAGAGCTGTAGTTTTACAACTACTGTCGACAACTATCAAGTTTTTGGCACCGTTGCTAGGGAAGTATTTTTCCTACAACATCGAACCCAATGTCGAATATCTAATTTAAGCATTGTTAATATGTATATTTGTTTGAGTTTATAATTTTTTATTATTTATTGAGTCTTCAATTTTTTGAGTCGTTAATTTTTTTTTTATTTTTTTAGTCAATATTTTTATTTTATTTTTTATATAAACCGCAGTATTTTTTATTTTATTTTTTTATTATATTAAAACTCGCTCTTCCATTCTTGAATTTTTGCTCTTTGATCCTGTGATTGACCATTCTAGTCGTAGGACACACATTGAACACAGGAACCTAGTAGCTAAAATGGAAGTTGATTGCTTAGTAGAAGTGTTTGCAAGAAAGAGTACGTTGTGGAAGCCTGGGATGCCATCGAAAAGAGATGTACATTTTGTTGATGTGGGATATCAAAAAGCTCAACATGATGTTGTTCCGATTGAACTTTAATGGAGCATAACAACCGGTATTGTACGTTATATGTGGAGAAGAACATCATGCTAAAGAGTGTGAAGTGGGCAATCCATTTGCCCAAGGTTCTGAAAATGTAAGCTATGTAGGAGGTAACCCTAGGTATGATATTAAAAACTCTTATAATTTAGCTTACCATAATAATAATAATAATAATAATAATAATA
>CAOJCR016363600.1:0-10689 GCA_948330485.1 Euphorbia neoarborescens
GATTTTACTAGGATTAATCTACCTACATATCTTAAGCAACTTCCTTTCCAAGATGCCAACTTCTTATCAATTTTACGAATAAGAGGATTCCACTCTTTCGTTGAAAGGCTTCTGTGCACTAGAGGTATACCTTGATATTTGATTGGTAGAGAAGCTATCTTATAGTTAAGTAGAGATGCGCAATAGGATGTGAAGGATGCGTCTACACCAATGCCAATGAGAATACTCTTTGTGAAGTTAATTTTCAGACCTGAAATTGCTGAAAAGCAACGAAGAATTCTTCCCATCATTCTAATTTCACTCTCTTCGACTGGAAGGAAGCAGAGTGTGTCATCCATAAACTGCAAAATTGATGTATCTGGTGAGGAATCAGAGAGATGAAATCCTTTAAGAATACCTAATATAATTGCCTTGCCAACAAGCTTTTTGAGGCATTCTGCAACAAGTACGAAGAGAAACGGAGATAGGGGTCTCATTATTTTACACCTTTTGCCAAATAGATGTTCTTCGTAGGGATCCCATTAACCAAAATAGCTGTGGATGAGTTTGCTCGATAGCCTAACATCCACCTTTTCTAAATATCACAAAAACCTATACAGTCAAAGACATTATCCAAGAATCTCCATGAAACACAATTGAATGCTTTGTGAAAATCTAATTTCAATAAGAATGTCGATCGCCGGCTGCGATGAATTTGGTATACAAGTTCTAATGCCACAAAAAAATAATCATGTATGCTTCTATTTTTTGACAAAAGCAAATTGGCTATCCGAGATAAGTTTCGGAACAATCATGTATGCTTCTTTATGACACAAAGCATAATAAGCTTTAAAATGTACTGTCTCAGGGAAACCCAATATACTCTAGATTGATTAAAAAGGCTGTTCTATATGGTCATATCACTTTGACATGTCAACAACCTCTAAGGCCTCAATACCATTATTTTGTAACCTACAATGTTCATTTTCAAATCCAATCAAGATATTATCAATTATCGACCACCCAAGATTAAATGCACTATGAGATTTTGATATAACAGAATTCAACACACACTTGATTTTATTTGCAATAGCTTTTAAAATGAATTTGAAAGGAACATTATATAAAGCGATGAGCCGAAGATCTGTAACACCACTAAGGACCTTAACTTTTAGAATTAAAGCAACATTTGTTTCATTAAAGCTAACCAACACATGTACCTTATTCAAACACTCTAAACAAAATTATAAAACCTCTTCTCCCATCACATCCCAACACCTCTAATAAAAAATAGAGAAAACGCATCAGGACTTGGCACTTTATCAGGGTACATTTGAAACACCGCAAGCTTGATCTCCTCCACTGTATATCGGGCCACCAACCCTATGTGCATGACAGTCAAAATTTTAGGATTGAAAACTAAAATAATTTCCTAAAAGTTTATCCTAGAAGACATGAATACCTGAATAGAAACCCTAAATTAGATACTCTAAACTCGACCCCCATTCATGCTAATTACTCTCATTATCCAACAACATACAAAGCAAAATTTTCTTATTTCAAAAAGTAACTGATTGGTGGGAAAATTTTGAATTTTGATATCCATTTCTCAGCTACATCACTTTCAATCTTTATTGCCAATAAGCTGTTTGTTGTTCCAAAAAACTTCCCAATTCATCCTTTTATTGATTTATAAATCTGTCAACTCCCAGCCATCTTGTGCTTTCAACGTAGCTAATTCAGTTCAGCAGCATTGCAACTGAGCTTTAAAATTTCCATGTTGTTTTCGTCCCCTTATTGAAGTTGTTGTGTATAAGCTTTTAATTTATCAGTTACTGGTTCTCCCCTATGCTAACTCCAACACCTTTGAATCACCTCCTGACACTAAGGAATCAAACACCACAAGTTTTCAAATCAAAATTTAGGATGAACATGAACCTGAACCATATCACAATTCAACAAAGGAGTTGAATAATCCGAGAATACCATTGGAATATTCCTCACCCAAGAATCCAAAAATAATTCAGTCCATTACAAATTCCCACAAGCATGATCTAACCTTTCCACTAGCCAATTATGGGATCCTTGACACCGTTCCCAAGTAAACGAGCTAATCTACACAAATTAAGTAAACCACATAGTTGTATTGTATGTCCTCATATGAAATAAGGTCATTAAAATCTCCCATAATGCACCAGGGTAAATTACTTGTCATACTTAAATTTGTTAAGTACTTTCATGAATAACTTCTTCTAGGTCTTTTAAGAAAGGTATAAAACCCTGTAAATCTCCAATCTCCCTTCTCTACATCTTGTAGCTTCACACCAATGAAATTTCTAGAGTGCCAAAGCAATGACACCCTATTCTTATTCTTAAAAAATAGAGTTAATCCTCCTCCGTGTCTCAAGTGAATCATATAAAATAAGCCTTTAAACTTTAATTTTTGTCGAACCTTCTATTGCTCCTCTTACAATAGCTTTACTTCCATAACAAACACCAACTCGAGCAAGAATTAAGACATAACATCTTTGATTTCACGAACTGTCGAAAGCTTAACGAACTCGCAACAGTTCCAACTAAGCATTCTCTTTTGCATAGGCAAGTCCTTTCATTGGAACCTGCTATTGTTATATCATTAATGAGAGTCTGATAATCAATAATCATACATGACTAATTACATATATGCAAATGAGTTAATGATATAAAAAATTGTGTTAACATTAAATAATTACTTTTACTATGAAAATACGTCACTCATTGCTATATAAATATTGTTCAAGTTTCAAGTTTGTATAATTCAAACCCCCTTACTATATATTGAAATTTATTCAACAAATAGAAATGATAAGATCCTAATCGTGATTTTTATGTTTAGGATGTTTTGATACCATAAAGACTATGAAAGTCTTGAGAGTATATGCTTATATTGTATATTGAAAGCTTCATAAATTAATATTTGATTAATTAATAACCACTACGATAAATTTTAATTTAACAGTAAAAAGAATTAGCATGAAAAAATTTTGTTAAAGAAATTTGCATTTAGCAGTAAATTCGGAAGTTTTTGCCCAAAAGTACATTTATCTGCAACATTATGTTATTTTTTTTATTATAAACACTTTTGGTTGCAACTTTATAGCAACAACAATAGTTTTATTACCAAAACTTATAGCAGCAAAATGAACTTGTAACAGTAAAAATGCAGTAGCTGCTACAAAGTTGTGATGGTATGTGTTTGCCACAAAAATTATATAATTTTACTGTTAAATATGCTTTTTTGCAGCAACTTTCAAATATTGTTGTTATATGTGTCTTTTGGTAGCAAAATCTTTTTCATTGCTAATTTTTTTTCTGATAGATGCAACATTTCTTATAGTGAACCTCAATCAGAATATATATATTTTTAGTTCTAATTAAAGATTTAAAAGTAATTTATTTGATTCAAAAGGTTAAGTTGATCAATAAATTCAAATCACAGTATTTATTATTATTTCAAACAATCTCCCACATGCAATTACCTCTTAGGCTTGAAACGTGTTCAATATAGACCTACACTACCATGTATTATTTTTAATTAACAAATATAAAACAACTAAGATTCGAACTCTCAACCTCTAGGTTCAAGTGACTTTAACACTATATCATGAAACCATTTGAGCCATTAGCTTAAGTTGATGAATAAGGTCCAATCGTAGTATTTATTGTCATAGATGATAACAAATACTGTGATTAAGCCTTATTCATCAGCTTAAGCTTTTAGATTAATTGATTCCTTGACATATTATCAAAGTCACTTGGACCTAGAGATCGAGAGTTCAAATTTTGACAACTTCAATATTTATTGATTAAAAATAACATATGGCAAAGTTTATTGGGCCTGTATTGAACATGATTCAAGTTGAATGGACATTAGTATACAGAAGAGTGTCAAAAATAGTAAATATCATGATGAGACTTTATCCGTCAGCTTAAGCTTTTGGATTAAGTGGTTTTAACATTTAATATCATCTCTAACAACAATTATAAATTGTATTATTGTACAAGATCCCTATATATAAGTTTTTAAAAATGTCTATTAGGCTTAAAATGTATCGAATGGGCATTCACATACGGAAAAGTGTTAG
The DNA here is from genome assembly GCA_948330485.1 of Euphorbia neoarborescens. Taxonomy (NCBI): domain Eukaryota; kingdom Viridiplantae; phylum Streptophyta; class Magnoliopsida; order Malpighiales; family Euphorbiaceae; genus Euphorbia; species Euphorbia neoarborescens. Next base: position 4,104 of record CAOJCR016363600.1, read on the forward strand.
AGATAACAATAATAATATGATTAAACTTTATCCACCCGCTTAAGCTTTTGGATTAATTGGTTTCGACATTTATTATTATCTCTAAGAAAAAAAACTATAAATTGTATTATTGTACAAGATCCCTGTGCATAAGGGTTCAAAAATGACTTAGGCGTAAAACGTATATAACACAATTTGATCATATGTTGAAGTTCAATAAAAAAAATTGAAAATCTCATAATTTGAACCCTTAATCTTTAAATCTAACACAATTTCACAGACATTGAACATGTTTAGCTTGATGCTAACTAAGCACATATTTAAGCGAGTTTATGAGTTTAAGCATAACCTATACCCATTTTTTCATTTTTGAGATTTTATAAAATCTGAATTTATACATTGCTTAAACTACGAGCATTACAAAATATTTGAGATCCCAACATGCCCTATGCATTTATAATAGATAAAGACGGGCACATGATCTGAAGGTGTAGTTAACACGAGAAGATAATAGAGGCATCATTTTCTACAATGCCTCTCAAGTATAATGTCTTTTGTTGCAAAATACCCAATAGTGACGTCTTTATAATCATGGATCAATGTTAGGATAGAGAGTTAAGTTTTTCAAATTAGTGGTTAAATATGTTAGAGATAATAATAAATACTAGGATTAGGCCTTATCCATCAGCGTTACAGTTTGGTATCAGAGCCAACTCTCTACCAGTATGGTGTGGTTTGGGGACGAACCAAGCGGAATCTGGTGGGCATGTAGCGACCCGGTCTTGAGAGTGGTGGCACCGGGGTAGAAGACCTGAGCAAGAAGCGGCCATCTAGGATGTCGATAGGGGCAGGAATGAACCAAATCTGCACCAAAAAGAGAGGGTATTCGAGACTTTTCTGGTATGGAATGGTACAGTGGAGAAGGCTAGCGTTTTTGAGGCTATACTGGTATAGGATAGTATATTTAAGAAAAAAGCTTAAGAGATTTGATAGATACTACCTATACCATCAAGATGCATCTTCTTTTCAGTAGCCTATTTGGGAGAACTCCAAAGTTAAACATACTTAACTTAGAGTAATCCTAGGATGAGTGACATCCTGGGAAGAAATTTCCAAGAAATAAGTAAGTGAGGACAAAGCTTGTTGAAAAGACTCGTGATGGTTTGTGGGGACAGTGGAGGGTTCGAATCCTAGCAGCTCCCATATTTATTGATTAAAAATAAAACATGGCAAAGTGGGCCTGTGTTGAACATGTTTCAAGCCAAAGGGGCATTTGCGTATGGGGAAGTATCAGAAATAATAATAAATACTACGATTGGGCCTTATCCATCAGCTTAAGCTTTTGAATCAAATGGTTTCATGACAAAATAATGTGTAGCACTTGTTTTTCAAGCCAAGTGCTACATACCACTAGTTAATAACCTAATGATCTTAATATAAATTTATATGCCAAAAGTGAAAATAACTAATCACAACTGTACGATGTAAAGGGAATAAACGTCTTATATATTGGAATAATAGATTCTATACTGATAACAATCTGGATACCGAGATAACACCGGTAGACCGAACTGTTATAATAATAATCGAGCAGAATGCCTCAGGCACTCGGGCTAACATCCGTTCGGTTCAGTTTAAGAACGGATTAGCTATTCGTTCATCGGGCTAAATCTATGGCTCGGTATATACCCACTAAGGTAACAAATATACGCGGAGCGGAATCATAGGAACCTTCAATAGGCATGATTCCTTTCCTTATCAGTACAAATCCATATCCATAAACAGACACTCAATTTATAAATATCCCAACGACCATTACCACAAAGAAGACTATAAATAAAAAGGGCCATGATGAGGAAAATGTATCTCATTTCTATTAACTCTTTACTATTTCTCCATTTCTTAAACATCAATCATCTTCATTCTATGACTTCATTCTATGACTTAGGCATCGGAGCTTCCCTCAACAGGATCACCATTGTTCATTCTTTTGTTCTTTTCTTCTATGCAGATCCTTACTGGAAAACACATAACATCCTTGTTCTTATCGGAATATCAAGCGGACTTCCAGCCAAGAATACCATTGGTGCGATGAGTGTGGACCTGTAAGACCCCATGGCGACAGATTTCGAATTTAATCTTAACACAACTGGTGCACAAGACGTGGTAACACCTGTGGGGTGAACAACCTCGAAATAAGAGAAAACAGCAGATCCCAATCCTTGGATAATCATACAAAGCTACTCGATGGCCCTACAATATGTGGCCCTATTCGAACAAGCCTTGGCAAATGCCCCTGGAGGAACTTCCGTGACAGCACCGCTAGAGAAGACAAACACCCCACAGGATTAAGGGGGATCAGACGTTAATAGAGATACTTAAATAAACAGGGTATTATTCCCCATCTTGGTTCCAAACGGACCAAATCCCAACATTAGAACGACTCCTGGCCATACTGGATGCTCACAAGTGGCGGAAGTAAAAGGATAGAGACCTATCATAAACCCATACATAGATCCCACTTACGCTATGCCCCCGACATATAATGCCTGGGGACACACGCAGTTTCAGGAGCTAACACCTCCTTATAGGATGACTCCTATATTGAACCCAATGCAACCACCCGTAGCAGGAAACATAGTACAGACAGTGGGACCAAGTTCCCAACCGACCAGTTTCACGAATTGCATCTTAAATGAGTATGGTAATACTTTATTAGAAGGGTTTAAAACTAACCTATTTGCAGGTGAAGGAAGAAAATTCTTGTTCGATTGGTTGAAATCCAGCCTCAGCGAGTTAGCAGCGTCATATCAGGCACCCTTGCTTGACATGGGAGATCCCTCGTTATCCAAATAAATCTTGAACACTATCCATAGAAGAAATTTCAACAACCTAGCAGCCCATCTACAGAAGAAAGACGGATCCAGTCATCCATATCAGAAGATACTCTAGCTTAATGAATGTAGCCAACACAGATAAAATCTTGCTATGCAAGATGTTCTGATTGATGCTAGACGGGCCAGTACACTACCTGTACGACGGGTTGCCACCTGGTTCGATTGACACTTGGGAAGAGCTAAAGAAGTAGTTTGTAGCAAAATTTACAGGATCAATCCCCGCCAACACAGCAACACTGGTGCTCAATGAGGTCATCCAAAGACCTGGAGAGTCATTGAAGGATTACATTGACCGAATCAATAATGCATGCGAAAGCATCAAAATTTGGAAACCAACATAGCCTCGTGATCAGGTACAACTTATGACCATTTGTAGAGATGTTGTAGAAGTAGATAAAGTGCAGGTTGCTCATCCGGATTGAGGAAGCAGGAGCCGAGAGGGTGAGGGGACGAGAAGAGAAAGTGGTGACCGGGATCGAGGACAAAAAAAAGAGAGACCACAGCAAAATAAGATTCGCTCCTCTAAATGCCTCCTTAAGAGAGGTACTTCTGTCCATAGTAGACAGCGAGTTAAGCAGGGAAGTCAGTCACCCCAATGTCAAGAACGGACAGGTATTGGGTCCAAACAAAGACTAATATTGCAGGTTCTATAAAGCACAAGGCCACCACACGGAAGACTGCCGCATTTTGGTTGAAGAAATTGAAAAACTAATTCTAAGAGGAAAACTTGGTCGATTCATGGCAAAAGTAGACAAAAGAGACAAAGAGCCGGACAGTAAGGAAACTCTGAAAAGACCGAATAAAAAACATAGAGGAGTAGTTATGGTCTAAGTTGCAAAAAGTTCAAATTTGACCCAGAATGAAACCTTTGTAAGTCTGACTTGAATGAATCTTTTTCGAAACTAACCAATGTTGATGCAGGCTACACAGACGCCTTGGTCATAGAAATGGCCATAAAGCAATATTTAGTGAAGAGGGTCCTAGTAGATACGAGCAGTGCTGTGAACTTGATCAATAAGCACGTGGTAAGCAAACTCAAGATCCAGGAAGACCGAGTCCAATCGGCCTACGCTTCCGTAGTCAGTCTGGGTGGTACACCGGTTCCTCTACTAGGGCAAGTCATCCTAAACATAGAAGCAGGAGACGAAAAATATACCTACAAGTCTGAGGAATTGTTCCTAATTGTAGATTCAAGGATGGCCTACAACGTCATCCTCGGAAGACTGTTTCTGGTTCCATTCGAGGCTGTTATTTCATGCAGGTATCTTGTAATGCAAATACCACACTCAATGGACCCGCCATATGTAGGGGGAACCAGCAGGTGGCACAAAAGACATACATAGCCTCGCTAAACAACAAAGTAGAAGAGGATGAGGAGTCAGAAGCTTGACCAGAAGCAACACAACCTACAGAGGATATTGAGAGTTTAGCTATAGTTGAAGACAAGGTGATCCAAATATTAAGAGACCTGGAGACAGAGCTGAAGGAGAAGATACTCAGAGTACTATTTGAAGAAGAGAAGACTTTTGCCTTGAAACCAGAAGACTTGGAAGGAGTACCCGAGGCAATCACTAAACATAGTTTAAATGTTAATCCTAAAGCTAATCCTGTAGCGTAGAAAAAGAGGAGATATACACCAGATAGACAAAGGGCCATAAAAAAAGAGATAGCGGAGCTTTTAAAAGCGAAACACATCCAGCCCATACAGTACATGGAGTGGCTATCAAATGTGGTGCTCGTGAAGAAGCCTAATGGAAGCTACCGGATGTGCGCTGATTTCACTGACCTAGACAGGGGATACCCGTTACCTAGAATAGCCAATTAGTGGATGCAACAGCTAGACATGCCATCTATTCGGTTTTAGATGCCAAAGATGGATACCACCAAATAGCCATGGATCCAAAGGATGAAGATAAAAAATCCTTCATAACCCATGAAGGTACATACTGCTATACTAAAATGCCTTTTGGATTAAAAAATGCAGGAGCAATGCATCAAAGGCTTGTGAACGAAATGTTCAAAGAAGAAATCAGAAAAATCATAGAAGTATACGTAGATGACATGGTCATCAAAAGTAAAAGCTAAGAGGAGCAACCGGAGCATATCCGAGGAATCTGTCGCAAACTACAAAAATACAAACTGAGACTCAATTCGGAGAAGTGCATATTCGGCTTCAGAGGATGAAAATTCTTGGGTTTTCTAGTGTCTCACAGGGGATTGAGGCAAATCCATAAAAATACAAGCAATTATAAGGATGAGTCCCCCCCGTAACTTAAACGAGGTCCAAAAGCTAAATGGCCGGATCAACGCCTTTGGTAGGTTCATCTCGTGTTCAGTAAAATGATGCCTTCCCTTCTACAAAGCCATCAAGAAAACACCCGGGTTTTATCTAGAATGAAGAGTGTCAGAAGACTTTTGAAGACCTCAAGAATTTTCTCAGCTCGACTCCCTTGTTAAGTCGGCCCTGAGAAAATGAGACTCTATTCGTACATCTGGCAGCAACGGTTGAAGCAATTGGGGTAGTCCTAGTTAGAGAAGATAATTCCCAACAATTCCTAGTCTACTACGTTAGCAAAGTCCTGAAAGATACTGAAACCAGATACCCACGCATAGAAAAAATCGCCATGGATCTACTCTTCACAGCAGACCATCTCCGTCCTTATTTCCATGGACACCCTATTACGGTACGTACGAACTTGGCTATTAAGAAAGTTTTACAGAGACCTGAAATGTCTAGAAGGCTGGCAGAATGGGCAATCCAGTTTGGGGAATTTGACATCAAATACGAACCTAAAACAGCACTAAAGCCTAGGTACTAGACGACTTCGTGGTAGAGTTTGCCGAGCTAGAACCCATCCCTACACTCCACTCAGAGCAATGAGAAGTCTATATAGATGGAGCATCCTCGACAGAAGGAGCAAGAATTGGGATAGACATCCGAGGTCCACGTAAGCTTAGATTTCATTATGCAATTAAATTGAATTTTTCAAATACTACAATGTTGCAGAGTACGAGGCATTGATCAAGGGGCTAGAATTGATCAAAGAGCTTGGATCGGATCGAGTGGTAGTCAAAAGCGATTCTAGATTGGTCACGGGCCAGATCACCAAATCATTCCGAACCAAGGACCCTAGGTTAGAAAAGTATCTAGCACGGGCTCAAAACCTTATAGCCAACATTGAGGAAAAAGGAAATACAGAAGATAATGAATATCCCTAGGGAGGACAACTCCGAGGCAGACAGACTGGCTAAGGCGGCAGCACACCCCCAGAAATGGTAGTTCCTAAACTGTCCATTCGAAATATAAGGACGAGCCACCTATCAAGAAGAAGAATCCATGCCAATCGAATAAAAAGAAACCGACTGGTGAACACCTATACAGAACTATCTGCAAGATGGATCCCTGTCAAACTCCAAAGAGAAGAATGAAACACACTAGGGTTTTGATGGTGTAAGTTTCGAAAATTGAGAGGAGAAGGTGAGAAGAATTTCCACCACAATTAAAAATAAAGAGCTAGGGTTGTATTTGCTAGATAGATGGAGTAATTTAAGGAGATGTGAATGAATACAAAAAATCCCTATTTTAGGGGTGTAAAAATTCGGCCCAAACTAAATAAAAGAGGGGAAAGAATTTTTAAATTTGCAAATCAAGGATAATTGATAGGAATTTTAAATTTGGGATTACACAAATCATGGTGTGATTTGATGGA
>CAOJCR016367692.1:0-11594 GCA_948330485.1 Euphorbia neoarborescens
AATGAATTGAAAATTCTGACCTTTTTTTCCTATTTCGTTGAGTTTTTACAAAAATTTAAAGTTTTAGATAGTTATGAATCTGGCATCGTGCGCAATCAACGGATTCTCATTAGTCTGCTGCATTAGTTGGTATTAGAGCTAGAATGCGAACATCATCATACCGCCAAGGAGAGAGGGCATAGTCGATGATGTATTAGGGGAGGAGGAGCGAGAATAACGAATCGAGGAGCGACTCACCCATATAATCAAACAACAAATTCGGACCACTGTCAATCACCTCACTGATAGAATGAGTGAATTGCTTGCGGCCCAAGTTAGGGAAAATCACCATCCTAAGAGACGTGTGAATTTCGACACGGGAGTTAATCCATTCGTAGGAGAGGAGGAAGATGAATCTGAGGATGAAATATGCAGAACTAATTGCCTTCGGGGAGTAGAGGATGACGGGCGATGAAAGAGTGGGTTAAAAACTGAGACCCCTGAAATTAAAGGTATTCTTCAACCCGAGGAATTTTTTGATTCATTGGCTACGGTAGAAGAGGTCTTCCAATTGAAGGGAGTTCCTGAGAATAAAAGGTGTCACTAGTTATGACCAGATTAAGGGATAATAGTGGCAGCAATCGAATTTGACAAGGCAAAGAATAGGAAAGGACAAAATCAATTTGTGGGAGAAGATGAAGAATCAACTGCGATCCGATTTTTTACCATACAATTACTAGAGGCTGATGTACCAGCGACTACAAAACCTGAAGCAAGGTAGCAGATTTGTGGACGTTATACAACTTATTTCTATTAATTAGTTTCCCATAATGATATTCAGCAGACGAAAGAGCAGTTGGTCTCTAGATATATTGGAGAATTGGGGGAGTCAATTAGAGATTTGGTCAATAATTTTAACCCTATGACAGTTTTTAAAGCACAGTTTTTAAAGCACACTAGCGGGCTGTTCGAATGGAAAAGAGGTGATCTATGAATTTCACCAGCTCAACCCAGAGTACTATAACTCGTACTAGAGGAGGAGTGTCTGTAGGACCAAAACCTACTCCAACAGAACCTAATACTAATTAGAGAGTTGGGAAGAGCAGTGGGATAAAATGCTTTGCTTGTGGAGAAAACAGTCATCGGCAAGCTAAATGTAAAAGGGCAGGAAAAATAGCCATGCTTATTAATGTGCATGAGGACCAAATAGAAGCGAAGCATGCAGATACCACTGATCTAGTCTTTAATGATGAAGAAATTGGTGAAGACATTGTGGTTGGAGATATGGATACTGCCTTAGTAGTATACATATCCTGTTTTACACCTTGAGCAGAGGAGGACAATTAGCTTAGGAGTAATATTTTTAAGTCCACTTGCACCATCAAGGATAAAATCTGTAAATATATGATTTATTCTAGTTGTTGTGAGAATGTTATGGCTGCTGATGCCGTGAGGAAATTAGAACTCCCAATGGAAAAACACCCAAAACCATACAAATTGTCTTGGCTAAAATAAGGGGGAGAAGTAACAATTTCGAAATGGATGTTAGTTCCCTTCTCTCTTGGCAGTCGATACAAGGATGAGGTGTGGTATGTCACTGTGGAGATAGATGCGTGTCATATATTGTTAGGGCATCCTTGGTGATATTTCTCATTGAAATACACCTTTCTGATGACAGATTCCATCCAAAGGATAACCTGCAAAACAAAGAACATCGGTGGTCCAATAGAGGGACTCTCTGATGCTTAAGTCAGTGTTTGATCTTAGAGAATAACAATAATTGTATTTGAGTAATTTAGAGTAACTTAACCTGTCTATGAGGATCTTATATCCTCTATATAGGCATTTAGATCTCTTAATCCTATTAGGACTGTTCCAAAATTAGAGATAGAGTAGAAGAACTGCTCTTATCATATGTAGAAGGTTTCTATTAGGATTCGGCTCTCTTATCTGCTACTCTCTAATGAAGCATCTGTCACTATCCCATACTCGATCTTGGAGTTATACCAATCTAGTTCCTACGGGAAATCAATCCGATTTTTCTCTATTTAGGCCATCTGGTATATTGTTATAGTTCTTCACGAGAGGTCATCTGGTTTGTCAAAGTAATAGCTTGAATACATTCGGTTTAGGCTTTATAGCAGGTCGATATCAAACTGGATGGTGATTCAGTGACTGTTATTAGAAGACCCCCTCTTGTACTTGCGAAACTTTTTCAAGGTTGAACCTGTGATTCGAACCATTTATTTGGTAAATTTGAACAATTGCCAAAATCTTCTATGCCCTCACACTTATCCTGGCATTTATTATGCTTGCTACTCGTGTATCACATCTCTTAATAAAACGTTGCCGCCTATTTGACACCTCGTGGCTACATAGCCCTAGCAGACGCTTTACGTTCTATTCACAGCCTTTTTAAAAGGCTAATTCTTCCCTTTTTTTCTTCTTCTTTTCTTTAACTTTCCATTTATGTAACTTTCATCTCTTCCTTTCTGTGCGATTTCTGCAACCACTACAATTTGGGCATCTCATCAAGACTTCTTCTCTTTTCATCTCGGGTTTACCTATATCTTCAAGGTACTATGACTTTTCTCTTAAAACCCTTTTAAGGCTTCTCAACAGTATTGCTCTAATTTATGCCTCGTACTATATATTCGGATCAATAATCCCCTTTAATGCTTGAAACTGACTGATTATTTACAAACTCTTGCCTATGCCTTTTATGACCTTTTCCTACTTTGCTTGATAAAAAAAACTCCTTTTGTATGTGGTTTTAGGTATCTATCGTAACATCAGCTCAATGAATGACCGTGGATTAGACAAACTTTTAGCCTTTACTAGACAATTCATGCTAGAATGCTATGAGCACTCGAGTTTGCAGGAGTCCTAGGAAATATCAGTGATAAATATATTTCCTGTTAGAGTCCACTCTCTTGTTTGTGTAGGAGAAAACTTGAGAAATGTCAAAGGACCAAATCGGGCTGAAATCGGACTAACCAGACCGCCATTAGGCCAAATATTTTCAAGCTGGGTTTCCATAATAAATTTTTTTAACTCTTGGGAATATAGAAACCTTGTAGTTAAATTTTCTAGTCAAACAGAGTTTGACAAGATTTTTTTGCAAAATTTCGATTTTGGTCCTTATAGAACTTAAGATGCAATTTTAAGGCCTAAACATCATTTTTTTGCCAAAATAACCATTTTTCCAAAGCCAATGATTGTGTAGAATTTCTCCTGAAATCATTTTGGTGTGAAAATCGATCTCAAAAAATAGGTTGAAGAATTAGGCAACCACATCATCGCCGGTACACCCAAGGGCATTTTAGTCTTTTCCATCCCTTAACCTCATTTAAAACTAAAAACATTCGCAGAGTGAGAGGGGGATTGATTTTTATTTCTTCCTAAGGCATTTTGAGAGAATAAAGAAGAGAGAAAGAAGGAGAAAACACCTCCTTCTTCATCACCTCTCCTCCTCCACCAAAAATCCGTTCACCACCACTTTTCGATGATCGGCCACCACGTCCACAGCCTTTAAAACTCTCTTTTTTGTCCCCAAAACATGAACCTATTGAAAAATTGTACATTTGGGTTCAAGAACCTTAGGTTTCTGATGAAAGTTTGGGTTTCGACTGCCTTTGGGATTTTAGGTGTTTCTCTTGGATTTCTATTGACACATCAATAGAGGCATGCTCCAAAGATATTTTTAAGAGATTCTTAAACTCCCCCTTTGCTTTTTCTTCTTTATTCTTGCATCTTTCAAGTTTTTTCTTTGTTTTTTGTGCTTTCTAAGTGAAAAAATGAAAAATGGAATTAAAACTTGGGTTTTTGGTTAGAAAATATAACTTTGGCCGGGTAAAAATGAACTAAAATGGTTAAAAATCCCTAGCTTTCTTGTTGTGGAGTTACCTTTGCTGTTTTAGAGTGGATTTCGACAAGAAAACAGACTAAAACGGTCACGTGGACATATTTGACATAACCACTTCAACCATGTCAAACACGACCTAAAAGTCACTTTTTGACCCGGCTATAGTTATGAAAAATAATTAAAATTGAATTATGGACATTCCGGTAAAAATAATTCCAGTAACAAGTCGGGACATCACGGGCGTCACCCGCAGAAGTTGCCAGCTGTAGGCTGCGCCCCGAGGCCTTATGGGTATTGCCCAGCGGGCCAAAGGCTGCAACGGCCTACTGGCTAGTAGGGTATTACCCTGTCGATAATGGCCTGCTACTATAGGCCTGCTTGACCTAGCCCGAGTAGACCCAGACCCAACACCGATTTCCGGATCTAAAAAATATTTTCGGACCCACATTTTTGTCTGTTTTTTCATTTTTGCATTTTTTGACCTTTTTTTTTGTTAAAAATATTAATATATTTTTGTATATTTATCATATTATTATGTTTTATTATTTTTTTACACAATAAATCATTATTCCCAAAGTGTATTTCATCCAATTTAATTTTCTTTACTTTTATTTAACTATTGTTGTTCTTTATTTGTTTTCCGCATCGTATATTCTTGTTGTGACTATATTATTTGTGTGAATATTTTTGTTGCAAATATATTTGATCAAATTATTGTTATTATTGTTTGGACTTAGATTTATTTTTCAAAATAGGTGTATGTATTTAGAAAACCGAATCAAAAAGTCGGGTTTAGGGCCTCTAACATGGTGCCACAAAGGGACTTAATTTCTTAATATTTGGCCCACTCTCATGCATTTGAAAAAATAATTAAAATTAAGCCAAATTATTTAAACAAAAAATGAATTTCCAACATTGTCACACACGTTTAAAAAATTATTTTTCACGTCTAGTCGGATTGAATCTACCGGATTTATCTGACTACTCCTTGTTATGCATGACCCTGAGGTATCGTGTCTCCCTATTCTATTGCATGTCATTTTAAGCGTTCCATCTGAGTCTGATATGTTTAAATTAAATTTACTCATTTTTATTATTGTTATGCATATCGAATGTATGTATGTTTATTTATTTTATTTTATTGTCTTTGGATACTTATGTATTTTAGGCATGTGTACTCCCATTTCCATTTTGGTTCGGTTGTAAATCCCCTTAGTTAAGATTTATTCATTCGATTGGATTGTATAATTATTTAATTTTTTACAATTAATTATCGCTTTTCACATGTGCGTTCATATTAAACAAAAACTTAAAATCAATCTAGGTGTTTTTCAAATGAAATTTTAAAATATTGTCGATTTTCTTTAAAAAAATATCTTTTGAAAATGGATAAGTAAACGACTTATCCGAACCCAAACTCTGGTTAACGGTGTTAGATTCGAAATTAGATTCCGAGAAACACCGTGATTTAATCCTGGTACAGCTTGAAATCGGGTGGCGACTCCAGTCATTGTTTTTAGAGATTCGAGTTGAATTTCTTTGAACAATTTTTCTCTTTTCTTAAAAATTTGGATTTCAAAATAAAAATCCTAAGCCCATGTTCGCACGCACATTTGATTAGGGATTTCTCTTTGGAAACTTTATCTTGCTTTTTAGGTGAAAAGTGTTCCAAAATAACCAAACCTTAATCACTTAGGAATTGTTTTCATTTTCATCTCATTTTCTTCAAAACAAATTGATTTCTTTTCCATAAATAAATTTTAAATGTGATTTCGCTTTCTCCTGAAAATTTTGCCTGCTCACAGTGGCAACTTCACTAGGGATTAAATTCTTTTCAATTTTTTTAAGAGTTTTCAAACTTAAAATTTTTTTGAAAGGAATTTTAACAAGCCTTGTAAAAACCTTTTCAAAAGACTTAACAAAAAATTGACAATATTTTAGATAAAGTATCTTCACATCCATTCAAATGGATTTTTATTTTTATTTCTTTACATTGCAGTAGACACACCTTTGCACCCACCATGGTAAGATCTCCATACCTACCTCCACGATTTTGAGAAAGTGCCATTTGTGACAATAAGCTCATAATGACACCCATTGGAAAATCCATCGATAGTCTCGTACTAACTCTTCTCGTTCGAACCTATTTGGGAAGAGAAAGAACATATATTTTTGCTATAGGACCCTCCTTTGCTGTCCGGACTTGACTTACCTGCATATAGAGACCTTAGCAATTTCCCTTCGGTTTCCAAAATGCAAAAATAAAATGAATTTATTTCCGACCTTTGCCTTTCCCCGATAAAGGCAAAGTGAACCCTCTTAGAAATGGTTAGAGACTTTTGTACCTCATGGAGCTACAAGGTTGGAAACTATGCTTCGCATGCTACTTGTTTTTCTTATATGTTTATGTGATGTAATTTATTTATTTACCCAAACATTCAATATCTACACATTGTATGCCATGATAACTCATATTTATACAGCCACATGCATATTATTGTCCGAGTCCCATGACATTCCATCATTTCGACAATATCCCAATTGTCGTTATTCAAGTTTGTACCTTTCTGTAAAAAATGTTATACTAGTTATGTGCATATATACTAGTCACGCACATAACATTTTGTTAGCTTATGTCACGCACCATACTAACCTGTATTCATACTAGCATCGCGTTTGGGCACTTTGACATACGATATTCACCTCACATTTAGGGAGTCCATCTCCATTCATAGACTCATCTGCATTTTAGGACTTGTCGGCATTCCATGGGTCTGTAACATCTTGCATTCTACCTGTCAAGGTCACTCACGTTATGCCATGTCATATAATCCATTATTCCATGTCATGCATATGATTCCCCATCATTCACACGATGCCATGACATTCGCATGTCATATCATCAATTATGCCATGTCATACACAACACGCCATGTCAACCATCTTATGCCATGTCATTCACACAATGCCATGTTATGCATATTATGCCATTCCATTTACACGATTTCATGCTATGCTATAACCATAACATCCGCATGTCATATCATCCATTATGCCATGCGATATACATTGTGCCATGTCATGCATCTTTTATCATGTCTCTTATACAATGTCATGTCATTCACAATTCCTTGTCATTTATATTATGCAAATCCATGATATTTCATAACACTATATGTCCCATGTCATTCATACCGTGTGATGCCATGTCATCTATTCATCCCATGCGATGCCATATCATGTATCACCACACAATGCCATGCGATGCATATTATGCCATGTCATTCATGCAATGCCATATCATGCATATTATGCCATGTTATTCACATAATGCCATGTCATGCATATTATGCGATGTCATGCATATAATGTCATGTTATTCACAAGATGCCATGTCATTCCCATAATGTCATGTCATGCATATTAAGCCATGTCATTCACATAATGCTATGTCATTCACAAAATGCCATGCTATACATTTTATGCCATGCTATTTACATAATGTTATGTCATTCACAATATGCCATGTCATGCATACAATGGCATATCATTGACATAATTCCATGTCGTTCCCTACACCATGACATTTGTATGTCATATCATTCATGTTATTCCATGCCATGTCATGCATCTTATGTTATTCCATTTACACAATACCATGTCATTCATATTATGCAAATCCATGATATATGTATTATCAATATACAATGCCATATCATTCATTCAATATGATAACATTCACCACCAACGTACAATGTCATGCCACTCACAATGCTTTGACACACATCATCAACATTCGATGTTATGTCATTCATACCGCATGATGCCATGCTATTCATCACCAACATGCAATTCCATGTCATTCACATCGCATGATGCCATACCATTCATCACCAATATGCAATGCCATATCAGTTATACCACATGATGTCATGGAATTCATCACCAACATGCAATGTCATGTCATTCATACCTCACGATGCCATGCCATTCATCACCAATGTGCAATTCCATATCAGTCATACCGTATGAGGCCATGTCATTCATCATCAATATGCAATTTCATGTCATTCATCACCAACATGCAATGCCATATCATTCATAATCACTATGTCATGCCATATCACTCATCACCACGTGATGTTAAGTCATCCATCATCATTACACAATGTTGTGCTATATATTGCATTGCACCATAGCATCTTCCTTCACGGTATATGTTAGGTCACTTCTTATTATGTGTCCAACACTAGGAACAACATAGGAATTGCACCATATCGCCATGTAACATCAATCATCCTATGACTCCATATATCATACCCTCTAACCTTTTATATCTGGGGCATCGAGTATATCAATATCGATCAATGTACCCCCTACATGTTACATAATCATGCTTTGTATAGTCTATCATGTTTTTATGGATCGGGTCCACTATCAAATTGAAGTCGTCTCATGCATTCATAAGTCTGCATAAGTCAGATTTCAACCTTCGTCAAATTTCTGCTACGGTGGGGGCAAATTATTAAGACACACATCACCATCTCATACATGCATATGCTAACAGCTAAGGACTAACTGTCTGACATTGCATGTTATATTTTTATCAATACCCAAGAATATACATCACACTTACCTATAGCCATATGCATGTACTTTTGTGTAACATACGCATTCAAATGGCATGCATTAGCCCTTTGTGATGCAGTCATCTTACGATATTTACCCGTATGATCATTCATATCCTTCGCATATACCTTCATGTATTAAGCCAATCATCCATTATCCATGCATACATGCTCCTATGCATGCTTATATTTCTTTAAGTTTTCCTTCTATTCTATGATCTGAAGGGGTCAAAGGTTTAGGATCAAAAGAGGGGTAGAGCTTGGAGAAACTTTAGGCTCATCAAAAAATTGTCAAAATTGCTTATCTAGAAGGGTTTAGGGTCTGCATGTAGACCGAGAGATCTATACAATGCATAAGCATGACATTAAATACAGCAAATCAGAGTGCCACATGATATGTGTAAAGTGACTTTGAAAATAACTACATACTATCTTGAAGGTAAGGTAGAGGAATGCAAATGTCAAAAGTGGTGAACTAAAACTTCGGTCACTATCTCCAGTACTAGAGACGGCCAGCACCCCACATAAGTTGGAAAATATTTTGCATATGGAAATGAATGCTTTTGTTGCATCTGTTCCATCTGTTTTTGTTATAAACACTGTGTTTTAAAGACAACTTAATATAATAAAAATCCTTTCATCTCGCTTACTTATGCGATGTTTACCTTTATAATTTTATCCTTGCAAATGACTCTTTGTTAAGCACATCTTACATGCATCATGCTACATCGTATGAGTTCATTATGAATGCAATTGAAAGGATTTAACGGATATTTATTCCATAAAATCTTAAAATAATATTGAGAAATGATCCCATTATTCATACTCATAAATATGGATCGAGCTAGTATCCGTAAAGGATTGTAATGCCCAATATATTGGGAGCACTCGGCTTAGCAATCGGGAATGCTCTAATATAAGGTATTTACGTCCCGACATAAGCTAATTTCTTTTCAAATGATTACAAGGAATGGTCCTACTATTCGTACCTACGAATATGGATTGTGCTAGTAGCTACAAAGGATTGTGATGCCTAATGTATTGGGGGTACTCGGCTCAGTAGCTGGGAATACTCTAATGTACAACATTTACATCCTGACATAAGTTAATAAATTCCTTAAAGAACAAAAATTCTATATGAAATGTACATCACTTTGTGTCCTTTTCTTCAATTGCAACCATGATGAGTTCATTAATGATGTATGATGTTTGTTTAAGTATGTTTATATGTTGATGTAACACGAAAAAAAATTATATTGTTTTAAACATACATTCACAGAAAGCACATTACATTATGTTTGTTATAAAACACATTGTTCTTCAACAGAAATACATGTAACACAAGCGATTTGAAATCATTTTTTATCCATCTCAACCAACCTGAGGGGTACATTTTCATATAACCACTAAAGACCATTTATCTTATCTCCAGCCTGGGGTATGTCATCTACGTGACCCCTAAAGACTATTCCATTGTGATTCCAGCCTTGAGGTATGTCATCCACATAACCTCCAAGACCATTTTATTTCGCTAACCAACCCAAGGGGCACATCATCCACATGACCCCTAAACCAGCGTGATTTCATTCCTGACCCAAAACATGTCACCCACATTTTCTACTGCTCTTTTCTTAAAGAAGCCAACCCAACCTATTGGTGGCATAAGACATTCGAATTGCCAGTAAGCCAAACCATAAAACAATAAATTATTCAACTATTTTTAGGGGCACAAAATTGAAAAGGCTCTAGAAAGGATGATAGTCAAATTTAAAGTTTCTTCCATCTTTTATGTTGCACTTACATTCATTGCATCATAATGTTATGTATGATCACATCTTACCCAAAATACCTCACTACACATAAACTGAGTCACATTAGAGCATCCCAAATTTGTTCCTTCTTCCCCACGGAGTCATTAATACAAGGGGATCATCAAATCGGACTAGAGTCAAAAGGCATGGTCTCTAATGAATCATCATATACCACCCCCGATAGAATTATAAATATCTTCAACAAATCATATTATTTCCCCAGCATATACCAAACATTCCGCAATTGAAGTGGTAAGGGAGCGGAGCACCATCTTATCTGATGTATATACATGCACTGACCACACCTCAAATATGCATCCATCAGCATTTTGGTAGCAAGTTCTCTTTCTTGATCGAAGGGGAAAATTATTTTGTTTCAAAATCTATCGATCAAGGAATGAGAACTGGTACTCCTTTATCTAGGCCATAGGTATATGTCCACCCTTTATCTAGGCCGTAGGTCTAATTTGACCCTTTATCTAGGCTACAAGTCTAAGTTCACCCTTTTCATCTAGGATGTAAGTCCAAGTACACTCCCTTTATTTAGGCTGTAAGTCTAAGTCTATCCGTTATCGAGGTTATAAGTATAATTTTACCCTTTAACTAGGTTGTAAGCCTAAGTACACCCTTTTATCTAGGTCGTAGGTCTAAGTCCACCCATTATCTAGGATGTAAGTCTACGTCTACCCTCTATCTAGGCTATAAGTCTAGGTACACCCTTTTATCTAGGCTGTAAGTCTAAGTACACCCTTTTATCTATGTTGTAAGTCTAAGTCCACCCTCTATCTAGGATATAAGTCTAAATCCACCATTTTACTAGTCCACCCTTTATCTAGGTTGTAAGTCTAAGTTCACACTTTTATCTAGGCTGTAAGTCTAAGTACATCCTTTTATCTAGGCTAAAGTCTAAGTCCATCCTTTATCTAGGTTGTAAGTCCAAGTCCACCCTTTATCTAGGCTGTGAGTCTAAGTCTACCCTTTTATCTAGGCTGAAGGTCTAAGTCCCTCCTTTATCTAGACTAGAATTCTAAGTCCATCTTTTATCTATCTCATCAATAATTCAAGTATTCCTATAAGAGCCTATATCTTGTTAACAATTCAGGTGTTCCTGAGAGAGCCCGCATCTTACCAAAATCTAACCTTATTATTGGAAGATTGGGTTTCTTGATTATGTATTTGAAATTCAATTTTCTCTCTAATTGATTGAATTTCTCAATTTTGAAATCTAGTCCCCTCTTTTTTTGGGCTGCAATTCTTTTCCCTTGCTGTCATTCCACATTTATACATTTTCTATCATACTTTCATCATTAA
>CAOJCR016370026.1:0-10416 GCA_948330485.1 Euphorbia neoarborescens
TGTTATGGAATGTTCCCTGCCAATCATTGGTGTCTTCTCTGAAAAGACTGATTTGCCCTCCTTTTGTCCCCAACTAGGGGACAACCTTTTCAGAGAACTTATGCATGTTGCCACGTTGGCTTCCGAGTATCCAAACATCTCCCGATGATACTTGGGGCGGGATAATAGATCCCGGGTAAGGATAACAGACATCGGGTCACAACAATTCCCGGATAAGGATAACAGACATCGGGTCATAACAATTCCCGGATAAGGATAATAGATCTAGTATCTATACTGTTACTCATGCTTATTTTCTATTGACAAATGGCTTTTTCTCCTTGGAGTCATACTGCATATAAAGGATTGGCAGCCAGTGTTGAGGTGGCAGTCGATAACCACTGCCTTATACTCGAGTCTCCTTCTTCCCTTGATTGTTACTTAGGGGATCGAGTATGACATTGGTGGTCTACGGATAGATCGATTCCTCCTCCTCTCCCCAGTACACTGTTTTGGCCCCTTGTCTTGTTTTATTTTACCCAAATAGTCGAGCAAACAACAGGCTTTCGGGAGTCCTATTGATCTCAACGAGAGCAATATTGAGGATGCATCATCTACAGCTGCCACTGCTGCTTCCCGGAGGAGACATGCCTCTCGTTCTGTACGTACCAGTACATCTGCCTCTACTGAGATTCCTATTGCTGCAGATGCTGCCCCTACTGCCCTCGTCAGGACCACCACATTGCTGACCATTTCAGATGTCGATTTTTATCTCCAGAGGGTAGACCCCGCATATGTATTGTGGTTTCCTTATTATCCGCATCAGGTCCAGTTCTCCAACCCGAACACACCCTATGTGAGTATCCCTTTTCTCTGTTTTCACTTATTTTTCCTGGTTATGATACTGATTTGCATTTTTATCTTCGACAGTCCACTCGTGAAGAGCTGTAGTGAGTTGCTATGGTTGCCATATCTCTCCGCGACTTTGTCATCCGAGATAATGCCACTATGGCAGTAATATGTTCTTTGCCTGCATTATTTATTTTTTCCATATAGATGCATGTATGCATGAATGTATGTATGTATGATATTTATGTTTTTTGATTTCTTCTACAGGTGGATATTGACAGGAAGTGAGTTTAGTTGGACAGGCTCCAGGGAGATCTGATGGCTCAGAGCATAGAGCTTGATCGACTGCGGGCTGCATGAGCACAGGATTTATCCCGACTTTGTTCTTTGGAGGCAAGAGTTCGTGAGGATGCAGCACGAGCAGCTCAGTTAAGGCATAGAGCGGGGGCTATTATTCCTCCCGGGGGAGCCAAGGGATCCAGCTCAGACAATAAGATAGATGAGCCTGTTAAGCAGCTTTAGACTTTTTTATTTGTCTTAGTACTATATACATTGTTATTTGACCGCTGTACCTATTTTTGGACCTGTATACATTGTTATTCCTATCTATGCATGTGACAAGAGATTTGTTTTTTTTTTAATTTTCAATGAAATAATAACTTGTTTATTACATAATCAACCTAAACAAATATGGTTGTCACTTAATTTTTTTTACACCCATATTGTTTGAAAATAACATAACTTAAAAAATTAGTATATTTATCTAAACAACACGTATTTTATTGCCTTTAATGCAAGCTTAAGAGTATGATTATTTCAAAATGATTCACATGCATTCGATATAATACTCAGACAATATTTTCAGCAACAAACACTTCATTAATGAATTTAATTCGAACAATACAATGAGACAAAACCAATATAGTTCATACAGATTCATCTCCTGATGTGAAACGTTCTTTTCGATTTTCCGTTTCACTCACTCATCTCACATTGTTTATTTACAATGTATATCGTTTCAGACGGTCCTGATTGATGGGATTGGAAAATTCATTACCATTCAGATCCATTATCTTCACTTTGCCTTTCGACAATATCTTCTTCACCAGGTATGGGCCTTCCCAGTTGGGCTTAACTTTCCACACACATCCGTGTGAACATATTTGACCTTCTTGACCACTGAATCTCTAGGTTTCAATGGTTGATTTTGATTTCCCACTTTCTTGTTATAAACCCTGGACATTCTCTGTTGATACATCTGCAGATGGTCTAATGCTTTCAATCTCATCTCATCGACCATATTGAGTTGTTTATATCGAGTCCTGATCCATTCTGTTTCTGGAAGATTAGCTTCCAGTGCAACCCTTAACGACCTCACCTATAATTCAATAGGAAGAACTGCTTCCATGCCATAAACCAGACTGTACGGGGCTCACCAGTGGGTGTTCTGACACTTGTACGATATCCCCACAAAGCTAGCGGTAACTGATCTACCCAGTCCTTATAGTTAGAGATGTCTTACTCAAGATGTTCTTGATCATTTTATTATCAGCCTCAACAACCCCATTTGCCTGTGGTCTGTAAGGAGAAGATTTATGGTTTTCAATCCCGGGTTCTTGCAATAGCTTCATTGTTTCCCCTTAGAACTGAATCCCATTATCTATTACCACATGGTGTGGAATACCATACCGAGCAAAAATGTTTCTCGTTATGAACTTGGCTATGGTCTTGACGCTAATTTTGGCATATGATTCGACTTTAACCCATTTTGAGAAATAATCCACCACCAATATAATGAACTTATGCCCATTGGAGACTGTAGGACGAATTTTGCCAATCACATCTATCCCCCACACCGAAAATGGCTAAGGAGTAGACAGATTCTAAAGTTCAATTAGCGGCAAATGTTGCAGGCTACCATATATCTGATATTCATGGCATTTCAACGCCTCTTCGATACATTCTTGTTGTATGGTTAGCTAGAAATAACCTTGCATCATTATATTATTGGCCAGCGCTATCCTGTTCATATGAGGCCCACACAACCCATAATGTAGATGTTACATGACATTTTTGGCCACAACTTCTTTGAAATACCACAACAGAACTCTATGGATGTGCGTTTGAAGAGCTCCCCATTAAATAGTTGAAATTGAGCTGATAATCTCCTGATAGTGGCTCGTTCCGACCCGATTGCTCCTTCTGGGTATTCCCCTTTGACAAAAAAACTGTAAAATGTCAAAATACCATAGTTTCCAGTCAGCCAACAACACTAATATTGTATTAGTTTCACAATAAGGTTGCTTAGACATTTCCAGAACTAATGGTCGCATGGGGTTCACTACCAGGCCTTCCCACATTTGATGACAAAGTAGCAAGAGCATCTGCCATCTGATTCTCGTGTCTCAGCATGCGATGCAGTTTACACTTCTAAAACCGCATAATCTTCTCGATTATAAGTGTTATGTTGTGGCGAAGTGACTTTTTCTTGATGTCCCAATCACCGCCAACTTGTTTGATCACCAATAATGAATCCTCGATAATTATGACATCAGTGGCCCTTAAACTGATTAGTTCATCCAATTCAAACAAACAAGTCTCATGCTCAACTCCATTGTTAGTGAGTGGAAATTCCAACCGCTTTGGTAAAGGAATAAACTCCTTCTCTGGAGTCTCAATTATCACCCCAAGACCTGCCCCATGTTTGTTGACAGCCCCATCAAAGTTCATAACCCACTGACCCTGTTCAGCTGTTACCAATGCCAGCTGCTCATCAGAAAAATCCAAATCCTCTACATAATCATATTCAGCAAGCTGTTGTGCAAGGAACTCTGCCATAGCTCTATCCTTGATTACCCTTCTAGTGACATAAACTATGTTGAATTTAGAAAATAGTAGAAGCCACCTTGAAAGCTTTCCGGCCAATATTGGGGCATCTATTAAATACTTCGTTGGATCCACTTTGGCTACAACTATGACTTGATAGGATTGGAAATGGTGCCTCAGTTTCTTAGTCAACCAAACCATTATTGCACAAGTCTTCTCGACCATATTGTACCGGCTCTTGTAATCCAAAAGCTTCTTGCTGAGATAATATATTGAAAATTCATGCTTATGTTCATCCTCCTGAACCAACATTGCCCCCACAGAGTTTTCCTCGATGGTCAGGTATAGGGTTAAAGGTTTATTAAGTTTAGGCGGTTGAAGAACAAGTAGGTTTAAAGATAGACATTGATTTTATCGAAAGCTATTTGACAATCGGTTGTCCACTCAAGAGGCTGTTCTTCTTTAGAAGTTTGAAAATGGATTCACAAACAATAGTCAGTCTAGCAGTGAAACGGCTTACATACTGAAGTGATTCCAAAAAGGATTTAATTTCTTTTTCAATTTTAGGAGCATACATCTCTTGGAGAGCTTTATTTTATGGGGGGTCCATCTTAAGCCCCTTCGACTCACCACGTGGCCTAATAATTTACCCGATGTTACTTTGAACACACATTTCTTTGGATTTAGACGGAAGTTCTACTTTTTAATTTGAGTCATGAACCGATCTAGTATCTCAACATACTGACCCCTATCGTCTAACTTTACTAGCATGTCATCCACGTATTCTTTCACTTCCTTATGGATCATGTCATGTTATAATATTCTTACCACTCTCTAATAAGTTGTCCCATCATTCTTCAACCCAAAAAACATCACAAAATTGATAGGAATAGCAATAACAATAACGAAAAATAAAGAACACCAGAT
This sequence comes from Euphorbia neoarborescens, assembly GCA_948330485.1. Lineage (NCBI taxonomy): Eukaryota > Viridiplantae > Streptophyta > Magnoliopsida > Malpighiales > Euphorbiaceae > Euphorbia > Euphorbia neoarborescens. The sequence goes on from CAOJCR016370026.1 coordinate 4,582, forward strand.
TGTTAACCCAGTTCGCCAATCGGTGTGATTGACTACGTCTGAAGGCACTATCAAACCAGGTTTTTTTCACTATAAAAAATAATGAATACAGTATAAATCGCTGAAATTTAGGTTTGATGCTAAGATCACTAGTCTCCATAAACCCAACAAAAATAATAGTAATTTTTCCACTTAACAATAAAGGCTATCTTTATCTTATCAATCTTGTCTATCAGAACCTTATTATATCCAAGAAAATCTATCCATGAATGAATACGAGCTATCCGGCTGCAATATCCACCAAGACATCATAAAAAAAAATTCCGATAGGAAACTTGAAGGTTCACACAAATCTCCTTTGTAACCAATTGCGTCTGCAAGACACCAAGGAAAAATTCAAATTTGGTCCTTCAAATATTATTTTTGACAATAAAAGAAAATATTTATTTCCACCATTTGACTTGATATATTACCCTTTTCGCATCACCCATTTAAACCTCCAAATCATAAAATTTTTAGTTCTAAACCATTGTGATCTCCAACTTCAAACAACCCACAACAGAATCTAATAATTGAACCCAATCCAAGCAGTATGAAGTCTAATAACAATCGATTCTAACCCACGGGCGGATTGACTGGAGCATACGCAGGCTAGCTAATGAACTAATCATTCACTGACCTGTCAAAAAACCATCATTATAGTTATAGGGACTAAGCCAGGTTAAACAACAATGTCGAATCCATTTAAGTTCCACAAACTAAAAATGGTTAAACAACAATGTCGAATCCATTTAAGTTCCACAAACTAAAAATGCAGACATTTACGTAATTTTGAAAAAGAATTTTAAGGTTAATCAATCGCTCATTTCGAACCAAGAGCAAACGACAACTTTGGTCGGGACTTGTTCTTGCCCAATAATTTTATCTGGTTCTTGCGTTCTTCCTCCTCTTGTTGCTTCTTCCTTCTCATTGCTTCTTCTTTTTGTCGCTGTAATTCTTCTAGCTCTCGATATCGTTCCTCCTCTCTTCGTTGCTGCTCTACAGCTTCCCTTCTTTGAGCCTCTTCCACCCTCCTCTGGTTCTCTTGAAGCATCTTTTCCAACTCTTCTTTTTCCTTCCGAGCTTGTTCCTGCATAACGAAAAGAAAGACGATAGTGTAAGATATGCTGCAGACCGATTCTTCATCAATGTTATCAAAAGGGCTATAGATCCACACAAGGATATTACCTCTTTTTTCCTTGCTTCAATAAGGGAAGCTTCTTTCTCCTTTTCAAGTTGAATGGCAACTTCATCTCGAAGTTTCTTCCGACCCTCCTCCAATCGTCTTTGTATTTCCAGTTTAATGTCCTCGGTATTTAACATCTCTTCAACTTTCTTCTGAATAGCTGCTTCTACTTGCTTTGCTGTCTCTTCTTCTATAAGTTTCAGTTCGGCTTCCTGCTGGCGCCTGAGAAATTAAACCAAGTTAGTCCAGAAAATGGTCATCAGTTGCAGTGTCAAAATCGCAGTCCTTTTCTCGACCTTGCTCTTATCCACAAAAAAGTAGAACTATAATAACATATAACGTTTCAAGCTCCTTTCCTTTTATTTTTTTTTCAGAAAAATTCACCATTTACTTTTTTTTTTTTAACTGCTATGGAATTGCAAACTGACCTTCAGAATGACAAAGGTACTACAATCATGCTTATGCATCATGATGAACTACAGCATACCTCTAACTGAATCCAGATCCAAACAAATGAGTATCAAAACTGGTGAACAGTAGATAAACGAAGCATCCAATTTCATCATCAAATATAACAAGTTGAACTATAGCAGTATCTCCCTTCAGAAAAGCCTGTAGAGAAGAATGTCAAGTAATCTGCCGCAGTTTTAAAAACTAATCACCGAAATACTTTAATCCTTTCACTAGAATACAATTTTCAATAGGAACATTTCTATATGTTTTTATTTCATCATTTTTTCTCAGTGCCATGTTCAGAGCCCATGGTGCTAAACAATTAATAAAATCCAGTCACGCCACTCTTAAGAAAGATACAACCAAAAAAAAAAAGCAATACTTGTGCAGCTATGCAAGTTGAGCTTGGAGTCCATAATTATTATAAATAAGGTCTATCAGAGTGCCCAAAGGCATTGTTAAAAAAAAAAGATCAGAGGTCCAAATTGAATAACCATTTCAAATGAATATAACTGCCCCAGGGTTACAGAACTAGAAACTTTTTATTTTAATACAGTTCATGTACAGTGGAATTCCACAAGGCAACTCATTAATTGAATAAGCACCAACACATCTAGTCATTTCTTTCAATTGTTCATCGTTATTAAAGCAGTTAAGGCATTCTGGGGATAGGCCAAAATGATTAAGTTCCAACCAAGAAAAAAGAAGAAAATATAAATTCTGTAGAGAGGAAGAAGTATTTTCTTCAATTTATATGTGCATACACAAGTCAAATTTATTGCCCAAGCATGTGTTTTGCTATGTTGCACCAGATATGGAATGACAGTTAAGTTCCAAAAAGATATGATAAGTTAGAGCTTTCATCACAGCACTCATAAGCCCAATTATGACAACTATCTAAACTGTGATATGAGTGCCTGTGTGCGTAGACAAAAGAGACTTGTTGGGATCGTTTAGAATCAGTTTAATTCTCTATTTGCATAATAAATATATAAAATTATTATCACAAATTTAAAAAAAAAAATTACAGATAGAACAGATTAGTAAGGACTTCAAGAAAATACATATCAAGCACACATATATATAACACTAGAAGAAGTTTTTTTTTCCACATAATAAATGGCAAATTTAGCCCTATGACACGTTTTGAATTAATGGACATATCAAATAAAAAAATTAAATTCTAATACACATTGTTTAATCAAGAAAACAAGTATTTTTATTTTACAATAATAATGGGAAATTTTTCCATAATATACAACTCAAATTAGTGGGAAAAAAAAGATTCAGAAAGCAAAGTAATGGCATGATGCCTTCAAAAAGCAATGAACTATGCGGAGCAGTGTTATTAAAAGCGCTAGGCGCCCTCAAGGCGCTAATGTCCCAAATTGCCCGAGCGCATGCCCGAGCAAAGCGAGGCGCCATTTGAGAAAAAAAAAATATGCAAAAGAATGATTCATTCATTAATGAATAAATGGAAGAAAGTAATATCACAAACTTTTAACACCAATCATATCTCAAGTTCATTTCAGTAAGCTAGCTCTTAAAATCAGAACTCATAAAAGACATTTCTTTTGTTACCAAGCATTGTTTAGTACCAAATAGTAAAAAAAACATGATTAAATCACATTTTTAGTTGTCTCTTAAATTAAAAAAGATAACAAAATCAAAATCCCAAACTTTTTTTAAAAACTTAATATAGATGAGATGAAAAGAAAAGGTGGAAAGAAAATAAATTACAAACTTAGACTGGAAAGAATAAAATATTTACATCTCCAAATCATATCAGCTAAGATTTGTACAAGGCAGAAAATCAACAGAAATTAATTGACAAAACAATTCCCTAGATCAATAAATTAATTGACAAAACAATTCCTTAAATCAAGGAATTAATTGACAAAACAATTCCTTAAATCAAGGAATTCATTGAATTGAAAAGAAGAAAGGCATAAATGAGTTGTGTAGCAGAAAGGGATTGAGGCGCTGGCTTTAGCGCCTCCATCTCTACCTCAGGTGCTCGCCTAGGCGGCGCTTCAAGGCGCAGCGCCCAGACACAGGCGAGGTGCTCCAGCGCCGCCTCGCCTGAGCGCCTATACTGGTGTGGAGTCAATTAGTCGATTTAGATAAACTAGCATCAAATCACACAAAATTTACGGAAAAATTTAGGCTTCCAATTTTCAATTGAAAGGGAGTGAAGGCAAGACAGAGGTCTTGCACTTAATGAAACGCTCATAAAAGCAGATAAAACTCACAAGTCAGAAATAACTAATCTTATTATTTTCTCCTCATCAAGCTACTGCAATTAACCAAAAAAGTCGAGTTTTTGAACACAAGATAATGAGCACCGTGTTTTTATTTACCCTTTTTATTTTTATCTAATTGGACCATCTGAAATATTTGATATGAAGAAACAAAGTGGAAATAGAAAACTATCCCTAAATACTAGGACTTCTTTTGACACAACTCAAACCAATATTTTTGTGATCCTTAAGTATGCGTTCTGACAACTATGTAAAATCTTCAAGACAAAGACAGCCAAATGAAAGAAAACAGACTCTACTAAAAATCTGACCCAACTGAAAGGAAAAAAGAGATATAAAGATGCTCTAAGCTGAAAAATACAGTAACAGATTTATCATATACCTCTTCTTCTCCTCTTCATCTTCCTTTCTCAATCTTTCACTAACAATTTTTCGCTCCATCGACCCAAGACTTGGAGTAGACGATTTACGAGCAGGAGACAATGAAGAACTCTGACTTCTTTGCCTCTTATAACGTTTTGGGGATGGACTTCTACGACGCCTTGGAGATGGGGAACGACTTTTACGACGTCGTGGAGAAGTAGAACGACTTCTTCGTCTGTTTAAAAAGCAATAAATTATTGAGCAACAACAACAAGGTGTGGATGATTAAGGTCCATAACAATTCTGAGCCCTTCCCACCATTTAGTGCAATTAAAATAGAAGCAATACAGTTACCTCAGACATTGATAAGAATAAGCATGATGCTCCACCTTTATCACATGAAGAAGCTAATATCACAATCGCACAATGAATTGGACACCCCATAGCACCCATCACCTGCTAACTTCTCATCCCACATGATAAAGAGAAACGAGCTTTCTTAAATTTTTTCATAGAGTGTATCAATCCCATGGCACTCTTTATAGTTTTCTATTTTTTCATAGAGAGCATTAATCCTAAAGCACTTTATACTTCTCTCCAAAAAATTATATTTAACATCTCTCTACCTCTTCGTGCAAATGGCAAGTTCCCCAATAGAAGATTCCCATTGAAATACTGATATTGATTATCAACGGGAAACACAAATACTATAATTATAAAAAGCAAAAGGGCTTGAACTTTCAATGAGGGTTTGCAAAGATTAATTGTTGTAAAAAAATTTTGAACCCAAATCAACAATGGAAACATCCATTTTTCACTAAGGAGCAGCTCTGGAATTCTCTCACCAGATTGTTTGCTGAACTTCGAAATAGGAAACGAATTGTCAATTGCACCATGCAAATCTTATAATCACCAAAAAGGCCATATGTTATTGGCAGCTTGGGAATAGCATTTGATTGATAAAACAGAAGAACTCAATATTCCCTTAGGCACAGCCATATATGATACAGAAATCACACTTAAAAAAGGGCAGACAATAAGATAGAGCTGTTGGTGGTGTGTCTAATTTCCTATCAAAATTTCCAGCTTAGAAAGTTCTTCATGAGAACTTGCAAAACACTCAGTACATTTAGGAACCTAAAAGAAAACAATTACAAGAACTCAAGGTACAAAAACCATACAAGAGATTTATTTAAAGAAATCAGGATAAAAACACATCCAAGGAAAGGATCAATGGAGAAGGATAGGATGAGTACAGATCGGCTTGAACAATTTATATTGGCACACAAATACAGGAGTCTCAATCTTCCTTACATTCCCTGACCATAAAATATATCAACATAATAGCAAGAACATAAGCGGGATCACCTGCTATACGAGTAGGACGAATAAGGAGATCTGCTCCTATCCCTTCGACTCCTCCTGCTATATCTGTGCCCCACTGGGGATGGCGATCGCCTTCGCCTATATGATGGCGACCGCGATCGTGACAATTCCCTAGGCATTTTTTATAGACTTGAGCGTAAAAAATATCTTCACTCCTGTTTAAAACTA
>CAOJCR016370689.1:0-10652 GCA_948330485.1 Euphorbia neoarborescens
TGTGGTTGGATCTCCGAGATTCGGTGGCATCTCTATTGAGATCATACGGTAAGCCTTGGATCTCCTCTTTAGGTTTTAAACGAAACCCTAATCCTTCCAATAGAATAGGTTAAGAATTAAATCTGCCAGATTCATCCAATCGGTTCCTATAGGGATTGGATCCAGAAATTTTAAAAGCCTTCTGCTGCGCCTGATGAATTTCCGAGCCTAAATTTGATCCCCTACAGTGGTATCAGAGCCATAGTTACGGTTGAATCTAGAAGATTTAATTAAATCTATAGCTTATTGGAATTGAATCTGAAATCAATTTTAAAAATCTAGAATTAATTTAGTAGTTCTAGAATTGTTAATTTTAGATCTGAAAATTGAATTGGTAGATTTGGTATGATTGATTAGTAGATTTAGGGTTTCGGTTGAAATTGGGATTTTTATTATTTTCCCCAATTTAGATTTACAGTTTCATATGCATACTATAATAGATTAATTGCTAATTACTTTAGTAGTATGTTATTTTTCTGTGTTTTGATTAATTGCTATTTTTTGTTTTAATTTTAAAAAATAGTTTTTTTTACCGAAAATTACCGGCCACCACAGCCGGTGACATCGAGATGTCTACCGTCGATAGACAACGGTGGCGCTGCCAGCTGCAGCAGCAGGTAGCAGATGAGCTGCAGCCGACAGCTGCAGTGCAGCTGGCCGACGATAGCCGCAGCTGCTGTCGAGCTACGCAGGGCATCGATGGACTACTGCTCGCCAGCAGCTGCAGCCCGCTGGTGAGGCTGCCACCTCGTGGAAGCCGATGGTCGGCGGGGGTTTCGTGTCCCGGATGATTTTGATAAATGCGGGTCAGTCCAATTTTGAATTTTGCAGGTTAATTTGATCGGATTGGTCTGTTATATATAAATATTAATATAATTAATTTAATGTGTATAAAATGATTTTGTTGTGATTCATGCATATTTAATTTTATATAGTTTATATTGAATATTACTTGACAGTTGGTCCAATAGTTCATGGCACGGGTTGTGATTAGACGACTATAATTTTAGGATTATAGAATTCCGAATTTAAGTGGGAGCATTGAATGAAATTCAATGGATCTTTAAATTGGAATATACCGTAACGGTTAAAATTGGCGACTGTCACTTTAACGGCTGGACATAATTTAAAATTGAAATGTTTGGATTTATTTGCCATTGATATGCATCACGATATGTATGAAAATGCACGACAGGGACATTGTTTGTATTTGGGTGATTTAAGTGTCTATGGGCCTTATACGAAGATTGGTTTTATTTTATTTATTTTGGTAAATATACCATGCGAGGTATTATTTTGATGTAATTAATTTTAATTAATTAGCTTAGTAATAGGTTAGTTATTAGAATTAAGTCATCAGCCAAAATGGTGAGAGCCCATGGAGACAGCCCAACGAGCGGAAGCAGATAGCGAGCCCGGATAAAATACAAGCCATGGATGATGAAAAATTGTAATAGTTAGCTATTAGTTTTTCATTAGTTTTGTATTACGGGCTTATAGATTACGTTGCATTTTGTATGATGTATGTTTTGTATGTTTTTATGGTAAAATAGTTTTCCAAAGCATGTTCAAAATCCGAGATTATGTATGCTATGTCGTTAACATTTTGATTAAAATGAATCCAAAATTGAAATACGGGATCACTTAAAAGTGCTTCCCAAACTCACAGCCTCAACCTATGTCAGACAATTCAGTAGACAATTGTGAGCGGGTGACCTTTTTAATCGGGACGCGGCGAAGCGCACAGGGGCTTTTTGACGATTTTTTATTATTGGAAACATTTTTGAAATAAAACACGTTAAAAGACTCGAACACAAATCCCTTAAAACAATGACTAGAGTCGCCACCCGGTTCTAAGCTCCACCGGGAATTAATTCACGGTGTCACTTAAATCCGAATAAGAATCCAACACCGTTTACTAGAGATTCGGTAAGGATGATAACTTATTAATCCTTTTCCTTTAATTTTAAATTGGTGAATAAAATAAATAAAATGTATAAGACGGCCTAAAGCCAAGTTTTCTCTCCTTTAATTTTAGTGATCACACATGCATTAGAAAGAAAATAAATAAATACAGCAAAATAAACACATTTTACATCCTTTTCACACAGGCTATGCTAAGGGGTACATTTGTAAAAATTGGGAATGGGGAATTACAATGAAAAATAAATAAATAAAAATAATAAAATAAATAAATAAATAAATAAAGAAAAAAATGAAATTAAATCATACATGTAGCAAAAATACTCACAAAATCATGGTTCAACTTCACTTTGAAAGTCAATTGAATATCAGTGTGAACCGATTTTGGATGAAGGGAACTCCATAAAGAAGAATAAAAATGAATACGAAATATAAAAAAACACAAGAAAAACGTAAAGATAATAATAATCAAAACTAAACTAAGACAGAGAAATAAAAGACTCATTTGTTCGATAATTAATTAGTGAAAATGGAAGTCAATTATAACCAGAGAACGCATGAAACAAACCTACTATCTACATAGCCAAAAGTGCACAATTTAACCTTAGCAATCAAATATCATCATATTCCCGATTCCAATACATTTAAACATTTTAGACACAATTGGGTGCATTACTCAGCATATGGATATGGCAACACAATGAGCAATGGCAAACAGATCAACATTATAAACTGGCAGCCGCAGGTTAACAAACGACCATTACTTTGGACCAAGCGGATAACTAGAGTTCAACCAAAAGGTATTAGGTAGTGAGTGGCATCAAGAAGTAAATTAATTGAAAATCTTCCAGCAGAACAGACAGATAGCAGCAATATAATTAATTCTCATAACAAACATAACCAACAAGCTTCGACAGATGATTATAATGGTCTCGGGATTATGTTCATAGCAATGAGTTTCCAGAATTCAGAGAACGAATCAGAAATTAACAATCCAGTCTTTGTAAAATGAAAACCTAATGATGATCGATTAAACATAAGCAAAATCACTAAGCAAATTTATTGAATTCACGGCAAAATAGCAGTGAATCAAAAGGCATAATAGCTTATTTGTAAAAGGGAACGAAAACAACAGTAATCAACTACAATACTCAGCAGTTTAAAATACTCAAAACGCAAACTTAATCACAATTTGTTCCAGCATGCAATTCTATTCATCCGTGAAACCAACTGAAAAGATTAGTTATAAATCAGCAAACTAAACTATTATCTAGAAACAAATTACCAAAGCAGAAACATATATGATTTCATACAATTGCTAGTAAATCAGCAGCAATGCAGAAGAAGATGAGGATTATACAGGTCTCAGGGTATCCCTGTGTGCATCATTCCATGAATTCACAAGATTAGAGAAGCTCCAATAAGTTAATCCGCGATTCAATTTAAATTTGAATTTCAATCAATTTCTTTCAGAAAATCACTCAATGACTAATTGGGTTTTCTCTTTTCAAAACAATTACGAAGCTTACCTCAATTACAGCCCCAAACGCGGTCTTTGTTGATTTTGTCGAGCTCCCGATGTTTGAAGTTGCAGCGGCCGAAGTCCCACAAAAATACAGCTCTCAAATTAGATTCAGCCTCCTAATCAACTGTCCGTCAATCGTTAATTTCCTACTGACCCTCACTCCGTCGAACCGCAATCTCCTCCGTCGAGAACTCAGAAAGTCCTCTCTGAAATTTTTTTCTTCTCTTTTCACAGTCACCTCCTAATGCTTGACGATTACAGGCTCAGATCGTCGGCCGTATTTTTCGAATTCACTGTCGAATCTTCACTTTCTGTGCTTTTCTTTCGTTGGCTACTCTCTATCAATGATCGTTTATTTGATTTCGCCGGTAGCCCGTCGTTCTCTGCTCTCCAAATCGCAGGTCACCTTTGTCAATTTTCTCCAATTGCAGAGCAGCTCCTCATCGCCGTCAATTACTTCTGTTGTCGCCACTACTCCCTCACAAATTGTAGCCCGTTCCTCAGCCGTATCTCACAATCACTGTCCCTCGCTATTGATTTCCCTTCTTTTACACTAACCCTAGCAGCCGATCGATCCCCCCGTTGTATAGCTTTTCCCAACCTTTTATTTGTTGTTCAAATCCATAATTGTCGCCCCTCAGTTACCGAAATCACCTCTCCCATTCAAATTCCAACTCTCCCCTCTATCCCTCATCAAATTCCTTGGTTTTATCTCATTCCTAAAGTCCCATTCGAAACCAAATTCTTGTGCTGTAAAAGAATTATTCCCCATCTCTAACTCTTCCCTATCGATCCTTTCCACTGCTGATCTGTTAATTTTTAATATTTTTTCTTTCTTCAATTGTCAAAAAAACGACGTCGTATAGCATCAAAGAAAAAAGGAAGAAAAAGAAAGAAAAAGGAAGAAAGAAAAGCAGCGCTGGGGCTCGATCCCACGATTGGCAGGGAGAGGGGGAGCATACCTACCGCTGAGCTGGACTTGTTTTCTTGTAATATCTATGCAACCCTTTCTTTTAAATTCAACTTCTTTTCCTTCATTTCCCACTTCCTTTTCTTTCTTTCACCTCGGTTCAATTTCGCCCGACCAAAAAATATTTTTTAAATCCAATTTTATTCAAATAAAAATCATTTTTTACAAAATAATTTTTGAAATTTAGTCCAGCCTAAGCTATTATTTTAACTCGGCCCGACTAATATGAAAATCGGTCAATTGGGATTTTGAAAATTTTTGTACGGATCATTTATTTCTGGAGCTTCTCATTTGAATCATTCAAAAGAACACATATGCATACAAACAGGTCGGCAATGCCAGTTTCATCATAGACCTAGGGTACAAACCCGGTGCTCACAACAGTGCTTAAGCCAACTACTTGAATTGAGCTTGACATACATAAGGTGATTGGATGTCAAGTGATGGATATTGTCTTAAGGGAATTATCATATGGAAAGAGTATTAGCCATCCAGATCGTAATTGGTCAAGACAAATATATTCATTGCTTTGACATGGCAATAGAGTGAATTGTGGTTTCTGATCCTGCGGGTTGCTAGTTTACCCCTGGCCCAAGCATATAAAGGTAATGTGCCATGAACCTTTCAAACCAAGAGTCTGTAGTGCATAGATCGGGTTGGTAGCCCCACCTAATAAACTTTAATAGTTTTACATAACAAGCTCAGCTTGGGCCATTATTGTGTTATTGAGGGTCTTGGTCAAGTTAGCCAAATTAAAATCACCAACAACATTAAAATTGGATTAATTAATGTTTTTGGCTATTAAGCCCTTTATTTAACTTCAGTTTACTTTGTTTCTCTGTAGTTGTTTTTTCAAAGATTGATAAAGTTTTTTTGTTAGAATGGCTGCAAACAACACATTTACCCTCCGATCTCTTTTGGAATGGGAGAAACTTTCTGGAAGCAACTGCTTAAACTGGTCTAGGAACTTGAGGATAGTTCTAAGACAAGAAGTGAAGGAGTATGCCCTAGATAGGCCATTACCGACTGACCGCCCATCTGGTCACGGAGTGACAGCTGCACAGCTAGAACTCTATGACCAGTATGTGCGTGATGATCGGGATGTCACATGTTTACTGCTAGATTCCATAATTCCTGAATTGAGAATCCAATTAGAGGGATCGCATGCCTGTGAGATCATGAACACTCTCAATGAGAGATTTCATGATAGGACTAGACATGAGAGGTATTGGACAGTAAGGTCGGTATGCTCAAGTAAGATAACTGTTGGGTCGAATATGAGTGATCACATAGTCAAAATGAAAGGGTATGTGGACACACTTAATTAACTCGGGACACCAATTGGTGATGAGCTAGCATGGATCTCATTTTAGGATCACTACCTGAGTCCTCTTACCAATTCATCCAAGAGATGAATGAAACTGTTCCAAAGCTTGATCAATTAATCGAGCTGGTGGAACAAATGGTTGAGAGAACACCTGTAGGCCAACAAGAGATTCAGGATGGGCACCCTGATGGCAAGGGAAAGGGAAAATCCAAGGCTAAAGCCAAGAAGGCGGTTCGCCCTAAAGCCCAAGTTTCACCTTTGGACATTTTCCATGGATGCAGAGAGAAGGGGCACTGGAAGAATGCCTGTCCCAAGCTCAAGGTGGAGCAAAAGAAGGCTCAAGAGAGCGCTTCAGGTATTTTGTTATTGAGATTAACCTTGTTGTTCCAACACTTGGGTCGTTGACACAGGATGTGGTTCTCACATTTGTTGCAATGTGCAGGGACTAAGAAATAGAAGGCAACTGAAATATGGTGAAGTGGATCTTCGAGTCGGGAATGGGGCAAGAGTCCATGCTAGCGACTACACTTTGGATATGCCCAGTGGAATGGTTCTTCATCTAAGAGACTTCTATTATGTACCGACGATTCATAGGAATATAATTTTAGTTACTAGATTGGATTTAGTAGGTTTTCATTTTAATATTAAACATGGAAAGTTTACTTTGATGTTTGATTATATGTGTGAGCACGAGATTTTTCCCGGGTCTATGATGAAATTGGTATTTTACCGGCCTATACTGTGATTTTCTTATTGAGAAGCTCAAAAGATATGATTTAATTTCAAATTTAATTTTTGAAAAAAAAAAAATATTTTTCACCAGTTTATACTGGGTCAATTTATGTGTTTATGTCAAAACCTTTTGTTTTATTCGGCCAGACTAGTTCGTACTTGCATTTGTCTGCTTGTATTATTTTCTATTTTTACTATTTTATTTGCATTGTCGTGTTTTTAATTGTTTTACTGAAAATGTGGAATCGAGAACGTTTTGATCCCTAAGCGCCAAAAGAACGGGTTCAAAATTGAAAGAGAAGGAAAGTAGGGGTTAAAAATAAAGTACGTGCATAAGTGAGCAAGAAATAGCTGTGGCCTAGCAGTAAGTCTTTCCCTCTCTCATCGAAGAACCCGCGTTCGAATCCCCCCATGCATGTTTCCTATTTCTTTTCTCTATAACTAAGGGGTGCCAAAACGACGTCATTTTGGCTCTGGAAACCCTAAGCCAAAACGACATCATTTTGGCATGCATTAAAAGACAAAAAAAAAAGAAAAGGGAGAGGGGATTACAGCAGAGTGGGATGGGGTTTCTTTTGCATCCCATACCTTTGCAAATGAAGGAAATTTAGCAAAAAGGAAAGAAAAAGAAACACAGATGGGTGATTGATGGACTGAAGTGAAAAGACGAGAAAAGGAGCCTGTAATTCGCCATTTCTTTTGGAGTAAAGGTTGAGAATTTTTAGAATAAAAAGCAAAGATAGAACAAAAGGAAAAGGGAGCGGATGAGAGAAAGAGGCCATTTTTTTTAGCAAGAAATTCAGAAATCCGAGAGTGAAGCAAAAATAATGGGCATAAAATTGAGAAGAGGGAATTCATAAAGAAAGGAGAGAGCTGTGGGGTTTTAAAAAGGATCATAGAGACAGGGGATGGAATGATTACAGCGACTTGAAGTCGGGAGCCAAAAGTCGGGGAAACAACCTCAAAGGTCCGGTAAGTATACAAAATTGAGAGCTTCGAAGTGACGTACTTACTTGTTTGGGCGATTAAATGTGCTTTGACTCTTTATAGATATTGTTTTTCTTCTATTTTAGGCTTCTTTTCATTAGATTTTCATTGCAGGTCTTCTGTTTAACTGATTTTAGAGTCAATTTCTTATGGTGATTGCATGTGATTCTATTGGTTTATATCTTGATTCATATCATGTTCTGTTTTGATTTCCATCCCACTCTAATCCCTTAAGTTTCCGTTTGGTTTTGACTCTTTGTTTCGTTCTGTTCCTGTGAAATTCAATCTCACAAGCCCATTGTTTCAGTTGTTAATTTGATTATTTGTGTATGCACTTTCCGATCTTACTGTTTGGTCTGTAATATTGTTAATATGTGTTGTTAATTTCGACTATTGTGTTAGTTTTTGTTAGTTTGTGGATCTGTTCATATACTGCTTCGTTGCTTGTTTCGTTTGTAACTTTGTGAGCTGCTTATTTTGGTTCAATGTTGTGGTAGTACACAAACATGATTTGCATTGTTTGATTTTACCTTGTGTAAATTCAAAGTTATCAAAGTATCATGATTATGCGATGGTGTTCTTTATTTTGATGATTTGGCTTTACCGTTTCTTTTTTATTTTATATTTGGCTATGAAACTTCGGTTCCAGTGGTTGTTTTTAGTCAATGTCTATTCCGGCCCTTAACTTTGAGTTTTGTTATTTGTTTGGTGAAATATCGATCTACTTGCTTTTGTTTTCGATTTCGTATTTCGCTATGCGAAACGTTGTTATTTGTCATTTTTTTTCTTTTCAGGTCTGTACTCCTTCGATGCTCAGCCGTTTATATTTCCTTTTAGCTTGTTGTTTTCATTAATGTCATAATTTTAGTGTTTTCTTCAAAATCTCATTTTAACTTTCACTCTAAGTGATTCTAAATTTTGTCATAACCTTTCAATCTAAATGATTTTGGTTTTGTTCTTTAACTTTAAATAAAATTATTTGTAGTGCTCTGGTGGTAAAAAAAAAGAAAAAGAAAAGAAAAATTTGGTCTGGTCCACTTGTTTTTATTGAGTATTGTTTGTGATCATTTCTTATGTTTTTACGTTCTAAAATAAAATCATGTCTTAAATTTTCTAAGTGCTTAATATTTTGCCTAATGTTTATTTTCATGTGTATTAATTACTTGTTTTTAAGTTTGTTAATTTTTTAACATGCTTTCATCGTCAAGTGCCATTCAAATACATCTTTTTGTTATTGGCTTCACCAAAACGACAGTGAGTTGATTTTGTATACACTCCAGCTTACTGTAAAATATTTGCATCAATATGCAATTTATTTTACTGTTTTCGGCTTAGGTTTAACGACACATGCTCGTTAAATCTGAATACATTTTCGCATTTAACTCCAAACCATTTTCCTTTGAAAAATTTTCTTCTTTTAAATCATCTTTTGTTGAGCTTCTTAATAATTCGGGATTAAACCCATAGCCTTCAAAGGAAGAATCTGAGACCTAATAAATCTCGAAACATGCACTTTAGCATTTTGCATTTTTTTATTCTATTCTTGGCATTTTTGAGTTATTTTTATTTGTAGCATTTATTTTTACTTATGTTGTGTGATTGTTCAAAGACCTAGATTTAAATTTTTGCAATTTAAATTTCTATAATTACGTGTGCATCTAGAAAGCCGTGCCGAAAAGCCAGTATTAGGACCGCTAACACAGCGAGATGAAGGAAACCCCCGAGTTTCTGGATGTTCGACCCATTTTTATGTATGTGGAAAATAATTAAAATTGAGCCAAATTTATTTAAAGAGAAATTGAATTTTCAGTCCCATCATATGCGTTTCAAAAATGGTTTTCCAGGTCTAGTCGGATTGAATCAACTCGATTAATCTGACTACCCCCTATTATTCATGACCCCGAGCTATCGTATCTCCCCATTCTATTGCATGTTATTTCAAGTGTCCTTCTTGAGTCCAAGGTTTTTAAATTATATCTGCTTTTAATAAATTTATGTTGAATGTATGATTTATTTTAATGTCTTCAAATATTAATATTTTATGCATGTTTTCCCCCATTCCCCCTTTTGCTTTTGATGTAAACTCCCTAGATAGGTTGTGTGCTTTCGATTGGGTTGTATAATTTATTCAATTTTCCGCATTTATTTACTGCTCTTTGCATGCGCGGTCACCTAAAAATCCAAACTAAAATCAACTTAGGTTTTCTTTGCAAATAAAAACACTTTGTTTCAAAATATTGTTGATTTCTTAAGAAGTCTTTTGAGAGAGGATAAGTAAGTGCCTTGTCCGAACCCGATCTCTGGATCACGGTTTTGGATTCAAGACTTAGGATCCGAGTAACACCGTGAATCAATTCCTGGTGGAGCTTAGAACCGGGTGGCGAATCCAAATATTGTTTTCTAGAAATTCGAGTTTGAATTTCTTTTTAAAGATTGTTTTCTTTTAATTTTGTCTTTCCAAAATAAAACCCTTAAGCCTGCATTCACGCGCGTTTTCAAAAGCTAAGGGATTACCTCACGAGAGCCTCATTTCGGTTCTTATGTGAGAGGTATTCCGAAAGAGGTTAACCTTAATTGCTTCAGGAATTCCTTATTTTCCTCAAACCCAAATCGACCGCTTTCGAGAGCGTCAAACTGCTCGCGTCGAAAGTGTCTCATTTGACAATCTAGTTCGATCTTCAAACTTTTGATAGTGTCAAACCGCTCTCGCCGAAAGTGCTTCGTCTTTCAAAGTTAATCTCTTATCTTCAAAATATGATTTTCAAAAAAGTAAGTTTCCTTTTTAAATTTCAAAACCTATTTCTCTTTTTAAAAAAAATGTCATCTGCTCACAATATGGTTTATGGAATTGCTACATTATCCAATGGGCTTTATGTGGTTGATTTAGACCCAAATAATCTCTTTTATAACATTAATACTAAAAGGATTAAATCAAGTTATTTGAATCCCGCTATGATTTGGCACTATCATTTAGGCTATGCGAATGAGAAAAGCATTTCTAAACTCCACGCAAGTGGACTACTAGGATCTTTTGACTTAAATTCATTAGATGCATGTGAATCTTGTTTAATAGACAAAATGACAAAAGCGCCCTTCATCAAAATGGTTAAGAGGGCTAGTGGGGCTATTGGACCTAGTACATTCAGATG
>CAOJCR016372496.1:0-10374 GCA_948330485.1 Euphorbia neoarborescens
CTTGGCGATAGGTCAAGACACGTGGGGGTTTCTTATAGGTTACCTCAATATATAATGATATTCAAATTGGATGATAAAATGGAAGATTTAATCCCGTAAATAAAAATGAGAAGCCCTCAAATTAAGGACTTTAAAAACTCCCGTAAATTAAACTTTAAAAACTCCAATTAAAAGGGTAGTTTAGTTATTATTGTAGGAGTTTTGAAAAGCCCTCAAATTAATTAAGGACCCAAAAAAAGTAAAATAAGCATTGGTTGTTCTTTCTTTAATGGAGAAAGAAAAAAAAAATCATTAAAATAATGAAACGATATTAAAAAAGTTAAATTGAAAGATCCTATAATTTTTTTTTTCCATTGGAGATACTTTATCTTAATGGAAAATAAAGTGTGGAATTTAAATGCTTGGATGATGAAAAGCATTACGATGATGGTCCACCATTAATTAGTTGCTGAAAGTGGCCACTAATTGGTCAACATTTGTTGTGATTAATCTGCTCAAGTGTAACCTCCTTTTCAATATAGTAGTGGTTCTAGCCCAGAAAATTTATTATACATTAAATATATATATATATTGAATCATTAAATATATAATAAGTAAAATATTATCAGACTCATTTTTAAAATTTTTAGGACCTTAAACAAAATGATGTATTAAATCTTTAAAAAAATATTATAAAACTATAAAATAAAATATATAGTATCAATTTCATCAAAATAATTTGGTTCATTAAATGAAACGAATAAGATATTTTTTATCAAAATTAAAAGCATAAAATATTTTTAATTCAGTCCACTCTTATGTCATCAATACAAAAATAAAAAAAATAAAAAAATAGGATTTCCGAACATTACGAGATGCAAAATTGTTAATGATAACATCAATATCAATGTTTTCTAAAAATTCTTCTCGATTGACAAAACTGCTAGACCATTCAACCATTTTTGTGATATTGACGACCTCAAATAAGTTTTGATTAATTTTACCTTTGAAAAACTTCTTTCAGCTGATGCTACAGTCACTGGAATCGTTGAAAAAAATTCTATAAGCGATAAAAACATTTGGATAACAATCTGCAGATTTGACAAACTCAAGAATTTCAATGGCTGACATTAAATTATTTGGTAATATAAATTGCAACACTTTCAATTAGAGAAAATATCATTTAAATCATCTGATGAGTCACTATGAGAAAAAATAGAGCAAAAAGTAGCAAAAAATTCTTTCGATTCCTTTTCATTCAATAACTTTATCTTATTTGAATAAAATAAAAACCTAAAAATACTTTCAAATGTTTTTAATTGCTCAAATCTACTTTTCAAATAAATAATTGCCATGTCTACAACAAAAAAATAATCAATTCTAAATAATTCATAGGGCGATTGAATTTCTTGATCCTCTTGGATATTCTCATCAAATTGTTTCTTTTGCTAATAATACGATGCACGTTATGAGAAGAGGAAGAAAGGGTGAAAAGATGTTGAAGAGTTTTCTTTCAAAGAAGAACCAGCAGCACGTTACTTTCTCTTCTAAAAAAACACAAATAAAAAGTTGTTTTCGATCCCTTAAAAAAAATTTGGGCCTCGTATTGGGAACTAAAAAAAGAGGAAATATTGCACATTAAAAATAAAATAAAATACCTAAATAAAATTTTTTTTGGACCCCTTCTGGCCGTGGGTCCTAGGCGGTCGCACTTCCGGACTACCCTCAGGGTCGGGCCTAAATATCATTATATTTGTTTACGGGTCATATATCCAATGGCCCGGTACACATACATTTAGTGTATAGTAAAATTTTGCGTTTTAGGCATTGGGAAAAATTTATTTTTGCTTGATGTTCTCACATACCCAAACATTTCTTTCTTTTGTCCCAAATATATCCTTAATTAATTTGCACAGTCATATAATGAGTTTTTTTTTTACAAAACTGGACCTTTTTTAGGCCCGATTACATATCTAAGTCCTTTTTTATTTTCTTACCAAACTAGACACTTTCATTTCCTTTTTCCAAATATACCTATCAGTTTGAAACGTTTGTAATTCTCTCTTACTGCCTTACCAATCCTTGCCCATTTACCTACTTTCAATCCTTCTTTCACTTTCACCTTCGCTTTCGTTCCAATCCTTTTTCGTTTACTTTCGCTTTCGCTTTCACTTTCACTTTCGTTCCAGTCCTTTTCCGTTCACTTTCACTTTCACTTTTGATTTTCAATGGAAAAGTCAATGAA
This sequence comes from Euphorbia neoarborescens, assembly GCA_948330485.1. NCBI lineage: Eukaryota > Viridiplantae > Streptophyta > Magnoliopsida > Malpighiales > Euphorbiaceae > Euphorbia > Euphorbia neoarborescens. The sequence goes on from CAOJCR016372496.1 coordinate 2,225, forward strand.
AAGAAAGGAAGAAGGAAGGAACAAGAAAAATGTATGCCTTACCCATCTGCTACTTTCACTTTCACTTTCGTTTTCGTTTTTCGCTTGTTAACAAAAATCAAATAATTGTACTATTGGACAAGGTATCGCATTTTACATTAACGCGACAATATAATATTAAAAAACTATGTTGTATTTGCGACAGGGTTTACGATATGTGAACCTGTCGTATTCTTGGTAATTGCGACATTTCCAAAACCATAAAACTTGTTCACACTTTTGAAAAAATTGTCACATATTATCTGAATACGATAAATGCGACAAGATTAAATCCTATACATATTGTCTCACTTTTATCGTGTTTGTGATAAAGGTTCGGGGTTAAGGATTTTTGAATATGTCGCATTTGTCGTATTTGCAAATACGACAAATGCGATTCTGTTTCATTGAACTAGTTTTCATTGTGTTTAATTTTCTTTTCTTTTCTTTGGCAGCATGAATCCTCCTCCAAAAGGATTAAGATTGAGATTGAATAATCGTAAAAAGGAACAATAGATTCTGAAGCTCAGACCACTGTCAGATTCACCACTGATTCACTTGCAATAATAAGGAAAAAATGGCCGCATCTCAACGTGAGATGTTTAAGAAAAGCTATTTTGGTCAGTTTTTGGATTCAGATTTCACTCATTTCTCTGGTGCCTTATGTCATGCGGTTATTACAAGAGAAATAAGGAGGATAGAAAATTGAGGGAGATGTGGTTCAATATAGGAGGCACTGATATGAAGTTTGGAGACTGGGAGTTCGGCCTTATCAGCAGGTTAATGTTTGGGGATGCAACGACATTTGATTCTCAGATTACGAAGCTGGCAAAGAAAAACAACCTGAGGAGGAAGTACCTCTCAGAAGTTCCTCTTCAAAACAAACATGTTAAGAGTTTATTCAACAAAGATAACTAGAATGAGAAACCTGATCAAGAAGTCATTTCGATGGCTATATTGTTTTTCATATGCAGCAACATCTTTGGCAACACCATCAATAAGCATATGAAAGAATGGATTGTTGATTAAGCCGAGTATCCTTCACTCTTTAATGAATTTCCATGGGGGGTTGTGGTATAAGAAGAGACACACTGAACTTTACAGAGGGCTGTGTCAACCAAAGTGAAGAAATTTGAAGAGAATGTAATTATGAAGACTAGACATGTGTTATACCAGTTATGTGGATTTGCCTGCGTATATTAGGCTTGGATACTAGATAGTTGGACTGCTACTCGTTCGCTGGCATTATACAAGAAAGATAAGATGCCAAGGTTGTTGAAATGAGAGTTTACAGGGTCTTCTTCATATGTAGATGTTGCTAAATTATTCGAGGTGAGTAAATTTTTTGTCTCCTTTATTGTATATCGCATTTTTCGTATCTGCATCAATTGCGACAAATTTCTCTGTTCAAATTTGAGTTAAGATTTGGGGATGTAACGACATCTGTACCAAATGTGACAAATATATATCGCATTTGTCTCAGATGCGACAGATTTGTCTGTTCATGTTATGTCATATTTGTCGCATCTAACTCAAATACGACAGTGTAGCTAACATTCATTTTGTATAGGATAGTCCGTTCTCAGATTTTTCCACACTTCATGCTGAAGAAGGGGAGAGATCAGCTTGGTGGTATCAGCCATTGAAGGACTATATTGAAGGTGTTGTAGGAGATTCGTACTCGTTGTTTAAGGGGTTTGAAGAAGAAGAGAAGGAAGAACAAGAAAGAGTGAAGAAGTAGGAAGAAGAAGGAGACATATGGAAGGAGGAGAAGAAGAAAGAAGTAGAAAAAGAGGAAGGGAAAAAGAAAAGTTGGTCGAACTTGAGTGTTGATTTTTTTGAGTCCATCGAGGTGTACATTTCTCAAAGAATGGACGAGCTTAAGGATTGGTGCAGTCACGAGCTAAATGATCAGTTTTTTAAAATTAATGATCAATTGTCTAAAATGGATGATCGGTTGTCCCATGTAGAAGAAGATGTCCAACCATTGAAAGAGAAAAGAAATGAAGACAAAGTATATTATCTTGAACCATTATCAGCTATTCCCGTGAGACTGACTGCCCTAGAGAATGAGGAACCAACTGTTTCAGAGCCAATGCAGGTAATTCTTCAGTGTATGTGTTATTTGTTGTTGCATTCTTGTCGTAAATGCGACAAATTTTTTCTTTTTTAATATAAGTTCATTTTAGCAAGTTGCTGAAGGGAATCAGCCAGCTATACCGGTTGTGCAACCAACTATTTCAGAAAAAATATAGGTAATTCTTCAGTCTATGTGTTATTTATTGTCGTAGTTTGTCGCATCTTTTCAAATGCGACGATTTTTTTCTTTTTTAATATATATTTATTTTAGTAAGCGGATCTACTGGCTGAGGAAACAAAACGGGAAAGAAATCCCAGTAAATTTCTTATTTTCCCCTTCATTAAACCGATCTAAAGGAAAACCCGTAAGAAGCACCCTTCAAAGAAGGCACATAATGGAGATCCAGTTTGTCAATCTACAAAGACATCATCTAATGTAGATTCAAAGGATCTATTTAGAGTGGCAAAAGAAACTTATACTTGTCGGATGAATACGGGAAACAAATCGATCAGGAAGGAGTATAGTATTTTACTGGATCCAGATTAATCGTTTTTTGATAAACTCCAGTCAACATGATCATTCATCTCCAATGACGTAAGTTACCTTTTTTAGTACATGTCATACAACAGTGCGTCGTAAATGCGACAATTTATCGTAAGTGCGACACTTTGACAGTGTGTCATAAATACGACACTTTATCATAAATACGACAGTGTGTCTATTATGCGAATCTAATTTGAGTTCTCTTTGCAGCATATAAATGCATAGTTATGGCTGTTGAGACGTCCTTATACGTATATTCCCACGTGTACATGGACTGTTGTGGACTCCAATTTCTTTGTATACATTAATGACAGGGATATTAAAGATTGCATGAAGAAAAGAATGAAAGATTTTGAATTTTACATTTCTAGAATTCTTGGCACCTATGATTTTTTTGAAAAGCAATTTATACGTCCATGGACCTCAGTTGATCGTGTCTTCTTCCCCATCAACTACAAAAATGAGCACTGGTTATTAGGTGTTCTTGAACTCAATACTATGAGGTTGTACTTGTATGATAGCTTAATAACCAACGCATCTGACGAAGCACTTGGAAAATTCCTATCAGGTGTCTTCTTTTCATCAGTGAAGCAATGCACAGGTCTGGATTTTTTTATGCTAAATTTGATGGGGGAAGAAACAGATTGAATGGTTTAGGTGGCAGGGGTTCCATAGCAGGGTCATGGCACCAATGACTGCGGCATTTTTACTTGTATTTTTGTATAATTTTTAATATCTCAACAACCCATAAACTATGACATTATTCCCAATTTATCCTTGGGATTATAATAATAGTCAGTTGTTCCGGTTGAAGTTAGCTGTAGAAATTTTCAATGGACAATACCCAAACTTTTTGTTGTAAATCTACATTCTTTGTATATAAAATGTATAAAATGTATATAAATTTTATCAAGGAAAGCTGTATCATTTGATACGAAATACGAAAAAGGAGACAAAAATAACTCAAATACGATATATATAACGGCAACAATATTGTCACATTTAAGTACATTCGTATTAAAATGCGATAAATGCGACATAAAGAATAAAAAATAAAGATTAGAAACAAATGCGACAGAATTGAATCAAAGTTAAGAGATTTGCATGCCACATTTATTTGGCATACTACCAAATATCTTCGCATTTATGAACTATATTGAATATAAATGTTCATCAAGAAATATTGTACATTTGATATACAATACGACAAATGAGAATGGGACAAAACAGTAATGTACATTCATATTTAAATGCGACAAATGAGACAGTAAAAATAACAAACTTAAGATTTGTATGCCACATTTATTTGGTATCATACCATCACAATTATTTCTATTATGACTAGATTTTCCACATCTGCTACATTTTCCCTTTTTTACTTCTTCCCCTTGTGATGGTCTTCTGACTTTTCGGTCGGCCAGCTCTGGGCTCGTCCTTTTTAGGTGTTAGCACTATCACTGGGGGGCCACACTTTTTCCTTCAGACTGGTGACCAAGTGGATATATTGAATCAGACTATGACTTTATAACTATCTTGTTGAGGTAGTAACGAGACACCCAACGATATGCATTCTAAAGACGAAATTGTGCAGAAACTTTACATACATATCTATAAGGGAATTATGCTAATTGTCATTTCCTACGTGTGCATGTTCCTACACGTAAATGCACCTGACCGCCCTTTTCTTAATCGCCAATTAGGAATGTGCAATCATTAATTTGAGAAAATGTACACCAAATGGCTTTTTGCATACGTCTTTGCATCTTTTTTCGGCCTTTCGCATAGAATCGATTTCCATTCAGCTGGAAGGAAAAGAAAAATGTTATTGAAAATTATCGCATTAGTGTAATGCGACAGAAAAAATATTGTCGCTTTTGTACCTGCTAATTTGTGTCTTTTGTAAAACTATTCTTGCAGTTTGGCTCTTATATACTCGATCAACATAGTGATTGGCAGATGTCTAACATTTGAATAAACCACATTGAGTGATTTGACAATATTAGTGGTCATTATGTTGTATCAATGAGCACAAAAGTAGGCACGTGACTATTTCTCAATTCTAGCTTGCTCTAAATAGAGTGATGCACTTTGATGAAGTTCTCGAAGTTTAGAGAAATGTTCATGGAATCAAAGACTCGATAAGCTTTGGCACATTTCCAATACTCCTCATCTATGTCTTTAATTTTTCTAAACTTTGCCCTGACATTAGTTTTAAGATGATAACAGCAAGCTCCGTGTACAGCATTAAGAAATACAGTGGCCACTGCATTTATGATGCTCTTATTTCTATCTAATATTATAGTCGGATCTTTAACTTAAAAAATGCATTCTTTCAATTTAGACAGAAACCAATGCCATAACTCATTAAATTCATTTGGTCCAATACCAAATGCAATGAGATAGATTTGCCCATTTCTATCAACTCCAACTGCAATGTATAATGTGCCTCCATACTTACCTTTTAGAAAGGTTCCATCAACAGCTATCACCGGTTGTATATGTTCTTTAAAACCTCTGATCAATGCACCAATAGCCATGAAAAAGAACTTAAAGCGATGATCATCATCAGTTTCTATATGTGTCGTTGTTCCCGAGTTAGTGTTCTTCAGATTCTCACAATAGTTCGGTAACAACATATACGACTCTTCAGGTGAACCAATTTGAGCTTATACTGCCCAACATCTTACTCTCCAAGCTTGCATTTAAGAGAGGTTAATTGATAAGTCTCTCTCAAAATCCTAAAGTATGTCCTCCGGTTGAGATACTCATTTCTCTAAATTAATCCTATCCACCAACAGTGTACCCGCAACCCATTTCCCTGCTTGCCTATGGTGCGGACATGTTTGATCTCTCCCATAAGTATGCAAATCCACACCATTCACTCTTTGAAGCCTGAATAAATGAGAACCTAGTATTCTCCTTCCGATTGCATGCCATTTACATACTTTATCTTTTTTACATTTTACTTGAAACAAAGTTTTATTTGATTTGTATACCTTCCATAGTGCATCTTGCAATTATTGTTTGTTCACGAATATGTCATTCACCTTTAATATAAATTTTCCTCTAGACCCTCCTGGCCATGTAGATGCACTTCCAATCACTGGTTCATCACATACCATTGGAAGCAAATGAAATGGATCAGGCATTCTTTCATTTTTTGTGCATATTTCAGGAACACGTGTCATCTGACTCTAGCGGACAGGTATCTTCCCAAGGGGAACCTCAGTAGGAATATCAGGACTATCATCATTGTCATCATCAAGATCATAACAATTCATCAAATAATCATCGATATGATCAATGTCAAGAGGATTATCATTAGCAGGAATATCAATGTTAGGAAGATTATCATCTACTATATTATTAGATAGGCCGGTCCCAACTTCATTTGAGTCATTAATGCTCACCTTCTTTTTTGGCATAATAGTAGCATATACTGGGATCAAATCTGGATTACTATTATGGAAATACTCGAGAAATCCCAGAACATCATTTTCGTCCTCAATAGGTGCTCCACTCCCTGGTAATCTATTTTGACCGTATGGATAGATAATTGCACTTCATTTGATCCCGAATCAACACGTATGGTAGTGCAAACTTTGTCTTTTAACTTTGCAAAATCAATGTCCTCAGGGAGACATAGAATCTTCGAATCACCACCAATGTATTTAGGACTAAGTCTCACTGTCTGCCATTCGCCGTTCTAGGTTACCAAACATACTTTTCATACCAATTGCCATATACACAAACACATAGAAAATATAAAATAGTTAGATTGACTTATCATATTGTCACATTTGAATTTCAGTACGAATGTGACATACAAGACAATTTAATATTGTTGCATTTGTATTCCAACACATCAATTGCGACACATACGACAAATCATTTTTGTCGTATTGGAAATACTGGAATGTAATTGTGATAGATATGATAATGTAGATTTGTTATGATTGTCGCAACGTACTAAAAATGTGATATGAAAAATGTCGCACTTGAAGTGCTAGAATAGAAAATACGCCAATTATTTATGCGATAATAAACAGACGATACTTACATGAATTTATTGCAATTTCCTTTATCTATTTCCTTTCGCTGCATTTCTTGAAATGATTTTAGTGTATATATGTGGAACGTAGACAACGACAATAAAGAGTGTTGAAAACAAATACAGTGGAAATAGTTAAAAATTGGACTGAAATAGATGCAAGCAAATCATTTGGGGTTAGATCTAAAAAGAGGATAGACAAGGGTATATTTGGAAAAAGGAAGTGAAAGTGTCTAGTTTGGTAAGAAAATAGAGAAGGAAGTTAGATATGTAAACGGATCTCAAAAAGGGTCTAGTTTTATAAAAAAAATCTCATACAATTCCCAATAATAACAGCTTCAAGACAATCCAATTGTGAATAATGAAGGTATTTGGATCCATCATTAGTTGATCTTAGGGTGGAGGTCTTCATTAACCATATTACTTACGATGTGTTTGGGGATGCTTTCCGCAGTTTCAAAAGCTGATTTATGAAAAATAGGTATATACATATTTTTTTTAAAAGTTGTAGTTTTGAGGCTGTAGAAAGTAATTTTAGAAAAGTTTTAATTATGGTTATTTTGAGTTGATATCACACCGTTTGAACCTATTAATAATACTTTTTTGAAAAGCTGATCGAAAGCAATGTAACAGCAATCCCAAACTGGTCCTAAGTGGATACATGATGAAGTGGTTAATCTCTTTAGACATTCATTCTACAACTCAAAAGATTTTTTATTACTATAAGAAGTCGAGTGGTCGACCCAATTATCTAGCGGTTTAACCGAGAGGCGGAGACGTCTTGAAATTTTTTGAACTCTTGAACAAAAGCGATCGATTTTTTTAATTAAAGTGATGGTGGTGCTTATTCTTCCCCCATTTCACTTGCTATTTTCTCACTTTTTTTATTTTCATTGACCTCTTCTTCTTCTATATCTTCTTCTTTAGAGTAGCAGCCAGTCGCCATGTCATCACTAGAAAATCTTGAGGCCCTGAGCGATTGCTCAAACTGCTCCTCCTATTAAGATGACTCTGTTGAGAGGGGGTACATATGGTAAAAATTGGGATATATGGCACAATTTTTCCATTACAATCCTCTACTCTACCTCAATCCGTTTATTGAAAATTTGAAACTGAAAATTTGTATGGGGTTTGAAGATATCAATAAAGATGATTAATTTTTTTTGTGGCATGGTCTCTTGGAGGTGTTGGCTACTCGGACAGCATTGGGGAGGCATAGTTTAAAGGTTCTGGTTTACTATCTAGTCTATCGAGAAATTTTAGGGTGTGTCTGGCACATCACACCATGTGTTGCACCAAGACACACAAAATGTGTGTGACCCACACATTTTCTGTGTATCTTGCCGCAACAGGTGGCGTGGTATGCCAGACACACAGTAAAATTTCTCCTACTCTATCATAGTGTAGAAGAGTTTGGTCTCCATGGAGAAATTATTTCATGGTCTCAGTCCACCACGT
>CAOJCR016378491.1:0-10276 GCA_948330485.1 Euphorbia neoarborescens
TAGTTTGCCACATTGTAGTTGAACTTACACGAGGATATATATATATATAAAATAAAAAATAACAAAAATTAAAAGAAGAAGAAAAAAATAAAAAATAAAAGAAAGTATTCACAAATACAGTGCCTAAAATAACCGTATCACCCTAGGTTCAAATCGCGCAGAGAATAAAATTCCTCGGCAACGGCGCCAAAAACTTAATGCGTGTCTAGCGTGATATGAAAATGGGATAACAAGCAATAATGCTAAACGCTCAACTTAGGGAAAGTGTATCCCGTCGTTGCCAAGTAATAATCCGGATTTGAGGTCCAGGTATCGATCCCACAGGATCCCTTCTCTACGAATCCTAATACTGCGACTTTGGCATGTAAAAGGCGGTAAGATAAAGTGAAAATGTAAATATAGACTAAACTAAACCTAATTAAGATCAGTTGTCAAATCTACCTTTGAACCGGAATTATACGGAAGAGTGAACGATATTTATCCGACCTGTGAATATAAATGGATTCGAAACTTATCAACCAATCGAACAATCAATGACGAAAGCAATACAAGTAATTTAAATTAATATCAAAGCGAGGTTTCACTAACAACTCCTACAGTCTGAAGCACCTAGGGTAAGGTTTATCCTAACGACCCACCTAGTTCTGTAATCCAGAAAATAAGTCCGCTTAAGTTCTATAGGTTGTCAATCCAACGGTTTTCCAGCTGTCAACTGGATCGCGAAATAGATATGGATTAAATCTATAATCAAGTTTACGAGGCTAGAGAAAACACTAGAAAATCAATCAATCCAATACACATGCATAAACCCTAATATCGATTGCAAGATTATATTAACAAGTATGGATGAAATATAGCGAATACAATTGCATGTAAAATCTAAGCAGATCACAACACTAATTGAATACGAAGATTGAGAAAGAGATAATCTAAATCAAACTCGTTATCGAATCAGTGGATTCTGGCTTTGGCGACAAAACATGCAAAGGAGATCCTCTATAAGAAAGCTAACTCACAACGCAAGTAACGATCTGCAAAAGGTGAAGGGTCCAAGATAAAACTTTCGAATTCAATCAACCGTAATCCGATTACAAAGCGAATATAAGAACTAGGGTTCTTAGTTCTGAAAAATATGACAAAGATACTCAAAATAAACTATAACCATCCCTTAAATACGTTTACAAAATAGGAAACACGAAATAACCCAAAACCTAATAGCAGAAAATCAACTAACCCTGTCACGTCATAACACATAACATGTCACGTCGTGACAGGTAAAAATCCTCCAAATCTCATAACAGCCTGGAAGTCTTTAAAATAAGCCTGTCACGTCGCACCATTTGGGTGTAGCGACGTGACACTTAAGTTTTCTTTGGTTATCACTTTTAGCTCTTCATCTACTTCGAAAAGGCTTGTCACATCGTGACAAGGGTACCTGTCACGATGTGACACTATGCAGTAACAGCTCAGCAACATTTTCTTTGGCTTGCTCCCGCATTCCACTCTCCTACGAAGTCCCAACACTTGTCCCACACAGACAAATAAACACATAACCACACCAATGTACAGAAAAACAAATCAAAAGAACACGAAAGCCTCAAACACGAGCCAAACAAAGTACAACATCAAAGGAAACTAGCAAAACTATCTACACAAAATAAATGAACAAAATAAATAAAACTAAACTAAACACAATGCTAAACCATAGAGAAAACATGCCAATTATCACCAAGCGAAGTCCAATATGGCCAAGAAAATAAGGTCTAAACTGACCTTATCAATGCTCACTTCGTGTTTGAAAATTCTATTCACAAGAGAATTTCCTCTCACGAGAGGCAACTGTAAGCACCGGGATTTTTATCCCAAGGTAGTGATGAAAACTGTATTCACCAATACCTTTTTTCATTTTAGTACTCCACGTACGTTGATTAGAAAGAAGTTTGAGGACTCTGGTATCCGTGCCATAACACCTAAACCAAGTGTTTCACAAGTACTTTTGAAGAATCGGGCCCCATGTTACACATGTGGACCTAGGAGCCAACCTAGCCCAAACCCAAGCCCATTAGGTCCATACATGTGCGTATGGTCCAATACGTAAATTAATGAGTTTTGTGAAATTAAAATAAATATTTTAAGGGCTAAAAATTTGAAGAGAAAAATCAAACTTAGAGTTTTGAAAATAAAAAGAAAAGAAAACAAATGAAAAGAAAAGATAAGGTTGGTAGAATTTGCCAAAAATGGCTAGACAAGGCAAGAAAGTTGGTCTTGCTTTTTACCAAATCAAACGACATCCTTTTTAAAACAATCAACCTTGATTTTCTGCTCTTAAGGGGCTGATTCACGCAGGAACAAAGGGGGGGCAACAACATTTTGGTATTTTCATTTTCAAAGATACCATCAACTCTCTCAAAAAGGGTTCTCATCTCTAGTTTTTCAAAAGTTCTCAATTTTCTTCCATTTCTAAGTTCTTCTTCTCCTTCTTGCTTTTCACCTTTACAACTTGATCTTATTTCATCATTTCTATTGCTCATCACCCCATTTCAGTCCCATCTCTTCATCTTATCACCTGTTTTAAAACTACAAACCAAAGCACAAAAAAAAACAAGTAAAAGTCCTATTTTTACTCATTCTTCTTCTCATATTCCTCTTCTTCGTCTCCTTTTTCCATCTTTTAACACACTTGAAATTCAAATACTACTTTAAAAGGAAGAACTTAACTAATAAGTTTTTGACTTTTGAAGTTTTGGAAACTCAAAAACATAAAGAAAATGCTTTTGGTTTGGGTTCGTGGTTGGTGGAGCTATCGGAGGAACTCAAGCACACTCTCGATTTAAACCCATAGATTCACGTTGGAAAGGTATAAATCTGAGCCCTAAACTTTATTTTCTATCATTCTCACATTTTTAACTTGGTTGACACATTTTGGTTTTCATCTTAAACAAAAAAAAAATGTAAAAGTTGGGCTTTTTGGTTGAAAAATATAAACCACCCCATAAAGACAATGAGAATAAGTTAAAATGGACTCCCTCATACTCTATTTATGTTCCTTGACAGTAGTGGAGATGTGCAGGTAAGATTCTAGACAAAACGGGCTTAAACGGACAAAACACGAGTTGAAATCGATTTAGTTTAACTATAGTGGTGATTTTGGGCTTAAAATCACTTTTAAAATGGTTAAAAATGTTTAAAAGTTAAATCTCGGTCATCGTGAGGTGATTTTTTGCTTTCAATCTAGGTTTTAAAGTTTTCAAAATGAGAAAAGAGAGAACGTGTTAAAAAAGGCTACTTGTCCCACAGCCCGTTGGGATTGCGATAGAAAATGTCACGATTGAGATCTGATTCTGGACAGTAGCCCTAGATAATCATGTTCTTCGTCAAAAGATCTTTCCAATAGTATATTATATGCATAATTCGGATAAGAGACGAGGGAGATATCGCATTTCTAAAATCAATGCGCGTAGTGGTTTTTAGTCCAGGCGTAAGTCGCGATTACAACAATCAGAGTCGCGATCGCGACATAGCCCTAGATCATGATTTAAATCATAGACTTGAGTCATGTTCGCGATAGTCAGTGTCACGATCACAATTGGTCCTTGTCCCCTCTCAAATTTTTTGGCCCATTTCTCCAAAATTGGTCTGGTTTTTGTTTTTACTCAAATAAACAGATATCTTCAAAAAAGAACCCCAAAAATCATGCATTTTTATTTATGTCCTTAATTACTGTGTTGTGTTTCCAATGATGTGCCAATAAATTAGCGCGATATTATTTGTATGTTGAGGCTTAGATTAAATTTTTGTATTGAAAGCGTTTGTATTTAGAAAATTGTGCCAGAAAGCCGGTCTAGGGCCGCTAACACAATACAACAAAGGGAATTATTTCCCAGATTTCGAACTCACAAAATTTTACATGCTTCGAAACTAAAATTGAGCTAAACATTTTCTAAAATAAATCTCACTACAACACATTCGTAATTGAGCCAAAAATATTTTCGAGCTGTCACGAGGTCATCTTTGGCCCAAAACGTTTGGTCCAACTAACCGAGTTGGATCAAACGTCCCCCTAAATAAATGATCCAGAGCTATCGTATCTTTCCATTCTTATCACATGTCCATTTCAAGTATGTTATTTGTGCTATATGTTTAAATTATGCACTATGTGTATGTGTGTATGTAATTTGCACGATGTACCCCCAATTCCCCATTCAAACAAATATACCCCCTAGTGTAGCTTGTGTGAATGTTTGTAATGGTGTGTAATTTTTTACTGCTTTCCTTACCGCTTTTGTGTGCCCGTTTACATAAATAATACAATTAAAATCAACTTAGGCTTCTATGCAAAATAAAAGTACATTGTTTTCAAAAATGTTGTCGATTTTCCTCCAAAAGTCTTTTGAAAAAAGGATAAGTAGATGTCTTATCCGAATCCGATCTCTGGATCACAGTTTTAGATTGGAGCTTAGGATCCGAGCGATACCGTGAATTAATTTTCGGTAGAGCTTAGAACCAGGTGGCGACTCCAAATATCATTTTAAGAGATTCGAGTTTGAGTTTCTCTACGAAATATTTTCTTTTCCAAAAATTTGGATTTTCTTTAAAATCAAAATTCGAAATCCCGCGTTCCACGCGTATTTAATTGCTTAAGGGTTTGTTCAGTTTTAACCAAACCCCATTTTCCAAATCTAATCTTTGAAATTCAAAATTCTTTTCTTCAAAAACAACTTTTTGACCTCCGTGAAAAGGGTTTCTCGCTCTCACTTCTACTTCAAGAACTTGACCTTGAGATTCAAGACAAGAAGTGGTCTGAAAATTTAGTGGCGGGTCACCTCAGTTGCTTGAATTTAGAACACGATGAACAGCCATTGCAGGATGATTTTTCAGATGAGAGGTTATTTCAGATTATAGAATTTATTCCTTGGTATACTGACTTGGTTAATTTTCTTGCTACAGGTACAATGTCAGCTAAACTGTCTAGAACTGAGAGGGAGAAGCTCAAGAGAGATGCCAAATATTATGTTTGGGATGAACCATACCTATGGCGGTACTGTACAGACCATATTATCAGATGGTACATTCCAGATCAGATGGTACATTCCAGATAATGAATTTCAAGTCGTGCTTCGATTCTGCCACGCAGAAGCATGTGGGGGTTCACTTTGGCCCGAAATGCACCTCAAGGAAAGTGTTGGAATGTGGGCTGTATTGGCCTAATCTCTCTCGCGATGCCTACATCTTTTGCAAGTCATGCGCAAACTATCAGAAGATGGGGAACTTGAGCAGCAGAGATCAAATGCCTCTCACCCATGTTATATCTTGTGAAATCTTTGATATATGGGGCATTGATTTTATGGGGCCCTTTCCCAACTCTTTTGGGAACCTGTACATCTTGTAGGCAGTGGATTATGTGTCGAAATGCATAGAAGCTAAGGCTATAAGGACGGATGATGCTCGGACAGTGGTACACTTTGAAAAGTCCCATATATTCAACCATTTTGGAACACCAAGGGTGCTTATCAGTGACAGAGACACACATTTTTGTAACAAAGTGTTAACAGTTGTGCTTAAGTAGTATGGGTTGACTCATCGTGTCTCTACTGCTTATCATCGACAGACAAATGGTAAGCAAAAATTTCTAACCGAGAGCTAAAATCCATTTTAAGCAAAACTATGAATCTGACTCAAAAAGATTGGAGTGTAAGGCTGGATGACGCACTATGGTCCTATCAAACTGCTTATAAAACACCAATATGTATATCCCCTTACCGTCTAGTTTTGGATAAGTGTGTCACCTTCCGGTGGAGATCGAGCATAAGGCATTTTTAGGCAGTAAAATGTTGCAACATGTCTTACGAAGCAGCTGGTGAAGAGCGAAAATTGCAATTGGTTGAGTTAGAAGAGTTAAGGAATGAAGCCTATAAAAGTTCCATGGCTTACAAGGACAGCAATATGAATTTCCATGACAAGATGATAAGATGAAATCAATTTGTGGTGAGTCAAAAGGTGTTGTTATTTTAATCCCGGTTGAGGTTATTTTGGGTAAGCTTCGGTTTCGATGGGTTGGGCCATTTTGTGTGGTGAAGGTTTACGAACATGGGGCAGTGGAGATTCAGAGGCAAGCTACGGGTAAAATTTTCAAGGTCAACGATCACCGGTTGAAACCCTTCTACGAAAGCTTTGAATCAACTCTGGAATCTGAAGTTTCACTAGAGGAACCACCTGAAGAGTCTTGAATCTTACGGACGCAATGTCTAGCCATAAACGATAATAGAGGCGCTTATAGGAGGCAACGCAGTGTTCAGCCTTATCTAAGGCTCATCTACCCTTTATTTTCTTTGATTTTGTTATTTTTGTTTCTTTTTATTTTTTTTTTTGCATTTGCATTTTTTATTTCATTTTTGTTTTAATGCAGGAAGTGGGAATTCTGATGTCGCCCACATTTAAGGAACCATAAGCTCAAGGATGGGAAGCATGGCAACATCGAGTTTATTCACGGAATACAGATTGGTCACATAATTCACCATTACCACCCTTGAGCTCTAACAAGCGTAATTCACCCTCGAGTAGTTTCTTCCCTTTTCTCCACCATGTTCTTCCATTATTTCTTATTTTCAATCCACACTCGGGGACAAGTATGGGACAGGGGTAGGGATGAAACTTTCGAGCCCTGTGAATGAATTTTGTTACCAAGATAGGCAGTTTAATTGCTTATTTGTTATCAGTTGGGTTTGAAAAAGATTATGATCCTAGGGGATTATGTTTGTCCAAGTAGGGACCTTATTTGTTGAGAAGGGATAATCGGATAGCATAGTTGCAAATGATGTCACCATCACCTTGCTGAAATCTATTTTAAATGACTGGACTGAGCTGAAAATAATCCAAAGTACTGTGTAATCGAGTTCAATTTTGGATGAAACAAAGAAAATTGCATGTTCTTAAGCCTTCCTACATTTAGAATTCTAAAATGAAGCTAGCTTAATGCATCACTAATCTACAACTTGTTTGGTTAAGGAAATAAAGGATTTAAGTATGTTAAAACCCCATTTATTAGAGAAAGAGGCTTAAGTTAAAAACTAAATGGTTGTTGGTCTAGTGGTTCCAAGGGTAAGACTTGGTAGGACGAACTACGGTTCGATTCCCCACAATGCCACTTGGGAGGAATGCAAAACCTTAACCCCGGGACCTACTCTGAAATTGTGAAATAAAAACCAAATAATTGTTGGTCTAGTGGTTCTAGGAGCTAGACTTGGTAGGATGAACTACAGTTCGATTCCCCACAACGCCAATTGGGAGGAATGCAAAACCTTAACCCCGGGACCTACTCCAAAATTATACAACAGCCTTCTCTGAACAGAAACTTATAACATAATTGCAAGAAGGGAAAAAAGTTACCTAAGATCCTTTTATTCTCTTATTCCTTGAAGTTCTGTGATTTGGTGAGAAGTTTTGTTTGGTTTCATTTGAGGATATCTAATTACAATATTTAAATTCAAAGTGATAACATAATATTTGCTTGTGCTCTAAAACTATTAAAGTGAACTCAATTGCCATAATTTGCGATGAAGATATGTGAAAGTCAAATTGGTTAGATTGGATGAATGTAAAGTGTGTGTGGTGGTAATCTGAAGTGATTATGTTGTTTGATCTTCCTAAATCAGTAAATTCTGGAACTGAACTTGGGTGAATTACTTTAGAAAGGATTATAATTCTTTATTTTAAATCCATACTTGAGGACAAGATTGAGATATAGGTTGGGATGTGTTAAAAATTGTAAAATGCATGTTTTGGTTTGGTGTTCGTGAGGTTTTTTTACCTTAATTGACATATGTTTAGGACATTTTACTATTGTTTGCATATTTTGGCATATAGGTTTGGAGTTGATGATTCTGGACATTAAAGTCCGCTTATTGTGCAAGAATAAAATCAGATTTTTGGACCAGATTTTGAGGTAGGTGGAGGCAGATTTCAGAGTGGCCATTAAAGAAAAAGATGAAGTTCATGCCACGAGCTTTCCAACGGATCCAAGATCAGCAAAAAAAGAAGGTCGGATGATAAAGTTATGGCAAAAAGAAAATGAAACGATGAAGCTGGCCAATTTTGGAGATGTACTCATCCAGTAAATGTCCTACTCGTCGAGTGCAATGCACAGATTTTGGGCAGAAGGTTACCCGACCCATGTACTCGTCGAGTAGCATTCTGGAAGGCTGTACTCGACGAGTACTTCAAGCTATTTTCTTTTCCCTTTTCAACCCTAATTATTATGGGGATTGGCTAGTACATTTAAAAACATATAATTACTTGTTTTAGAATATGGGTTAGAGGAGAGCTGATTTTCACACGACTCTGGATAAGATTTTGAGAAGAATTCAACATTCTACCATACAATAGCACATTGAAGGATTGTTTTTTATTTGCTTTTCAAGTCATATGTAACTAAAACCCTAGCTTTGCCTAGGGGAGTTTAAGGATTCAGAATCGACTGTGAGATCGTTTTACTTTATTTTTGTTAATTATTCCATGATTCTTTATCTTGCAAGAACGGAAGTTGAATATCCTTTTGTAATTTACCTTGTGATTGTGTTTAACCTGGCCAGTTAATATTGTTGCAATTTAATTATCATTTTCATAGAAGAGGATCCGTAATCATCCAAATCTTTGAATTGAACACCATAAGGTAAAGAACTTAAACTTGAATCGATATCGCTAACAAAATGGTTAGTTTAGACTAGGCTTTTCTCGACTTTAATGTTGTTAATGAATTTAATCTTGACGGCTATGGAAAGGTTATTTGTTAATTAGGGTTCTTTCTGAGTTGTACTAGGAAGAATCACATTAGGAAAAGTTGATCTGAAGTGTGAATCCTAGGGTGATAACTAGTTTGGAAAAAGATAATGAAATCCTTCCTATCTATGATCACTCATCGTTTGCTGAATCCCGAAATGACCTTAGGTGAAGTGCTTTTACATAATAATTTGAATTTCAATTGTTCTTTACTTTTCATAGACTATTTCTTTGCATGCTTGAATTAGATTAGAAATTCCAATCATCAATCCCCTTTCTTTTATTTTATTATTTTGAATTGCCTGGATCTAAGTGAAGGAAACTGTAGTCAGCTCTTAGGGTTCATCCTCGACTTACACTTGCTAAGAATTTATTTGTGTCAAGTTATTTACGAGTTATAAGTATTATTTTTGGTGGATTCGACACCCATCACTTGGCTAACTACTCAAGTTGATGAAAAAATATAATCTTTTTAATCAATTTGTCCGTTTCTGCTAATGGAAAATATTCGTCGAGGAGGGTTTCAGCAATTTGTAGAATGAATTTGTTGGGAATAATTATAACCAAACCTTATCCTTATCTTCAAAGGTGAAAGAAAATAATTGTTTGCGAATTTCTTCGGTGGAAACTTCATCAATCTTAATTGTATCACACATTTCGAGAAAATTAAAAATATGAATGATAGGATCTTCATTCGGTGATCCATGAAAATCCACTCGTTTTTGCACAGTGGCTACTAATATAGCCTCAACTTCGGAATCTGGTATATCCACTGGTTGTTGAATCACTTCACTTTGTACGTCTTCAATTTTTGGAATAACAAACTCTTTAAGTGTAGGCATTTGTTGGCTCTCTATTCTAATCCTGTTGATTTCTTCAAAAATAAATATAGAAGTGTATAAAATAGTTTATAAATTTTTTTACATACGAAATAACATATAATACCCATAAATTAGAATTAGAATATTTCACCCACCAGTCACTGTTATTTTCCTAGCAACGGCGCCAAAAACTTGGTGCGAACTTTTGGACAACATGGTTCTATTTCGGTTCATCATGCATATACCCACATCGAAGTTGGTCTTATTAACATAAATTCACAATACCATAAGTATACAAGTCATACAAGTAGTATAAAATGGATTTTTAAGTCCGAGTATCGATCCCACGAGAAAAAACATACACAACAGGTTTAATAGACTTATTTTCTGTTTATGGTAATCTAAAAGTGATTGGTTTATTGTGAATCCTACAACAAATCAAAGAAACATAGAAATAACTTCAATGTCATCCATTTTCTATCAAAGATCATTTGAACACTTGGATTTTCTGTACACTATACTCATAACTCCTTTGTTAACACTTGTAATTCAAATGGATGGATAAAGATCACCCTTTGATTATTATAGTGATTAAACATAAGGTTAAGTGTGATTAACTTTAACCAAATTCATGCATAAATCAAACATACAATGTTCCATGTCTTTTGATTATTACAACA
>CAOJCR016382959.1:0-11307 GCA_948330485.1 Euphorbia neoarborescens
TGAAGAAAAGAATACAGAATACATCTCAACTGATGAATTTATATGCCCAGAACTTAAAAAAAAACCCTAAAAAATTTTTGGGCCTGCGGCCCAGCTTCGCCACAGGGGCTACCGCCCCCGTACCCCCGTCCAACTCAGCAGCGAGTTGGATCGCTGAGAGTGGGTGTGGTGTTAAGCCCAAATAGTCTCCATAAAGCCCAACATTGGGACCTTTCTCAACAAATCTTTATAGTGCTCCCAAGCTTCAGACAATGATTCGTCAGGTTTTTGAGAGAAATGAGTGACCTCATTTCGTAATTTGATAGCCTACCGAGGTGGAAAGTACTTGGTCAAAAAGACTCATGCCATTTCATCCCATGTAGTAACAGATCCTGGTTGCAAGTTTTTCAGCCAACTCTTTGCCTTATCCCTTAATGAAAAAGGGAAGAGTTTTATTCGAATGACATCATCGGATACTGCTCGATTAGTTCTGAAAGTGTTACACATGGTCACAAAATCTTGGATATGTGCATTAGGGTCTTCTCCAGCCAATCCTCCAAATTGGGATGTGGCTTGGAACATCAGAATCATATAAGCTTTAATTTCGGAAATGTTGGCTCCCTCATCAGGGATTACAATGCAAAAAGAGTGACCCTCCGTAACTGGTCTGGTTTATTCTTTTAATCTCTGCCTTGGCTTAGCATTCTCACCACCAGTAGGAGGTTGTTATGGTTGAAGCTGAGGTTGTTGAATCTCTAGTAAAGGTGGTGGTGGAAGTTGCCCCTCCATTTTCTGGCGCCTGTGAGCTCTCCTTGCTGCACCCTTCTCCTCCTACAAGTTCTTTTAATCTCCTAATCGAGTGGAATAATAGGTTGATCAATTCAATGAATGCAAGGAGATCTTTAGATTTCAAAACAAAACCCACAAAAATATCAACTCAAGCAAATCAACAAGAACTTCACAAATATAAGCCATACTCCACGGCAATGGTGCCAAAAACTTGTTTACCTTAAAACAGACTGCTAGCAAGTGCACTAGTTCGTTCAGTAGTATAATGGCAAGCCAAGTGTCGTATTCCATAGGGAGTAAGGTATTTCTGCAAGGTTTTCTGTGTAATTTGCGAGCTTCTGGTCAAATTAATAGAGAAGTTTATATAAATAAACTAATAGGCAAGGATAGAGTGTAAATAAGGAAGATTGCATAGAAAGAATAAATGAGATAACAATAATGATAAAGGCAGGCTTTTGCTAACACAACTTTACCAGTTTGGGAAGTCTTCTGAGTTTAAGATTGCTGAGAACAATAATATTGCAGCCCAAGGTTTGTTGCCCTCGACAACTAGGCTTATCGTTAGACCTCACCTAGTACTTTGAGAGATCACTTAGATTGCTGTTACGCCTCACCAAGCTTTCAATCAAGCATTAAGCTAGCAAGAATTTTATCAAAATAAAAACCCCTTTGCACACTCTTTAAATTACTTGGTCTGTCTCAATAAAGACCATGTACATAAAGATAATTTTGCATTCTCAAATCTCTGTTAAGTCTCATCAAGAATACTATACGTATAAAAGGGGCCCAACTCTCTTACGAGGATTAAGCTTTTCTTTACACAACTTACTTTTCATGCTGTCAGCAACCTTGCTCGGAGACCTTGCCCAGAGCTGGAAGCTGCGTTAACTCAGTCTTTAGAAACTACTCACTATTACTAAACATAATTAAAAATAAATATACAAGAAAATAATTGAATAAAAATTGAATTATATTAGAAAAGAAGTTAGAACAAAGAAGGAAGTAAGAAGAGATATATGTATCTCTCCCTCAAGATTTGTTCTTCTATTCCCACTTAAGCACCTATTTATCGTATTAGGAAAGAGAAAATACAGCAAAAGATAAAACATAGGTGGCAATCATCCCACCATTAAAAGTGCTAACATAAAGATGAAAAGCTATCTTGACAATCCAAAAATAAACTATTACAAAATTTCAAAGTCAAGTGGAACAAGTAGGTGGAGTTATTATAATATTGGGGCTGTCACGTGTACATTAGCAGCATTTTCATCCCATCTGCCCACGCTGCCCGTCATTTCTTTTTCTTCCCATGCTCTGTCAGTAGCTCTCTTCCTTAATTTCTGCCTGTTTTTTCACTCCTTTGTCAGCTCTTGTCTTCAGCAATCTTCTGTCTGCTCCATTCCGCAACCTTCTTTTCCTGCGAGATTGCTGATTTCTTCTAATTTTCTTCAGCAACGCGACCTCCATAAAATAACGCATATAAGCTTTGATTTTCCAATTTCTTTCATTGATTTTTTTTCTTTTCTTGGCTGATTTATTACTGATATTAATGGTATAATTTACTCCTATCACGTGCTAACTTATAGCATGGCATGTTAAGAGCGCTGGCACAGCATGTTGTACCAATATGCCAACGTGCCAAGGAACTATGTCTCAAAAATTCCATTTTCTGAAGCAACACGCCGGTGTGCTGGCCACAGCACGACGTGTTGGACGCATTTTCAGTAAATCTCTGGAACTTTCTTGAAATTATTGTATAGGTTTTACAAGATTTTTCTCTTTTACTATATAAAGGCTCATTTTTGGATTGATGGGGGCTCACTTTGGCGTGTTCCTCTCCTTCCTCTTTCTCCCTTTCTTATTTGATTCTTTCTTTTGCTCTTCTTTTCCCTTTCTAGTCTTTTTAATTTCCAAACTATAAAGCTATGAGTTTTGAATGGTGGTACATCATATGTGATGACGGGGAAGCACGGATATGGAGGTTTGAGTGTGGTGTCAGGCTCCTTGGATTGTTTTCAAATTATCCTTGTTTTTGTAAGTGAATATAAAAATTTTATGAATTTAGTTTTCTTTTTAATGGGTTTTGAGTAGGTTTTTGATATTGATAAATGATTGCAATTATGAGATTATCGATATTGATTATAGAAATTGAGTTTTGTTCTTTGTTTATGTTTTCATATTGATATTTGATATTGGATATGAATTATGAGTTTTGATGATGGACTTATAAAGAAGTTTTTTTTTTGGTAATTATTGAATTTGGATAATAAGTGTTGAAGATGAAGTTTTGATTTATTAGTGGAACTTGAGTTATTGATTTGGTATTGATTCTTTAAGTTGTTTATTTAATAATTGAAGTTTGAGTTTGATTTTGAATTTAAAGATTTGAAGTTAAGAATCTTGAATATATTGATTATTGAATAAGTTTTGTTAATTGTATTGAATTGTATTTTGATATATGGTTTCGAAATTTAGATGTTGGATAGTGTTGAGAAACATCCATCTAGACGGGTCCTGGTTGATTTTGTTGTTAAGACCTATCTATTAGTGATAGGCCTGAGTGCACTCAGCCAAAGTCCTATCATTGCATGGCAGAGAAAAGTTATGTAAGTCCATGCCGTTCATAGGCGGCGTTACAGGTCTCATTTATCTCGGTTCTTGGCAACAAAGTGTTTGTATAAGACCATGCAAGACTAATTTATATGTTTTGTTTTACTTGACTATTTGAGGAGGAGTCTAGGATGGATGGGTTGTGATATGGCATTGTGTATGGTTTTGGTTTATGAAGTTATTGTTATTTCAAATGTTCTCATTGATTTTGATATTTCGAAGTTTGGTTTTGAACTAATATAAATTATATTTTGATGATTTTATTTAAATTGATTTTAAAATTTTACATAAATGTGTTTCATTAAATGGTAATGTTTTCATTTGTGTTAAATATTCACTTACTGAGATGTATGTCTCACTGTTTTTAGTTTTAAAATGTTTCAGGAAAGGAGCCTGGTCATCTATAGAAGCGAGTTCAGGTGGTGATGGTCGTTCCATGGGGAGGTTGTTGGAGAATTCGTTAATTTGGAACATTGGCTTTTATTTGATGTTTTACAGTTTTACTTTGTATTTTATTAAAGTACTTTTGGGTTTAAAGGAATTCTTGTTGGATTGAGAATCCAATCCAAATATTTTTATTGTTTTAAAGTGTTTTTAAGTTTAATATATCTTTCTTTTGTGAGATTCTACTTGTACACAGTGAGTTATTGAATAGAATTCTAATGCGTAACACCCTCCCTGTGCGGTGTTACATTTTTCACAAAATAATTCCTTTTAAGAAAATATTCATTAATTGATATCCAATCACCTTACGTATATCAAGCTCAATTCAAGTAGTTGGTTGAGCACTGTCTACTGAATTGTCTGATATAGGTTGAAGCTGTGAATTTGGAAAGCACTTTTGAGGGACCCCGTATTTAAATTTTGGATTCATTTTAATCAAAATGTTAATATCTTAACATATATAATCACGGATTTTGAAAACATGCTTTGGAATACCATTCTACCATTCAAACATGCAAAATATACATCATGCAAAATGCAAGGTGATCTATAGGCCCCATAATAAAAAAACTAATAGTTAACTATTACAATTCTTCATTATCGTTGGCTTGCATTTTATTTGGGCTCACCATCTGCTTCCGCTCCTTGGGCTTGCTCCATGGGCTCCCACTATATTATTCAATGAATTAATTCTACTTACTAACCTATAACTAAGCCAACTAATTAAAATTAAATTACATCAAAATAATACCACATCGGGTATATTTAAAAAATATAACCATCTTTGTAAAGGTCCATAGACACCTAAATTACCCAAATACAAACAATGTACCTTCCGTGCATTTTCATACATATCGTGATGCATGCCAATAGCAGATTAATCCAAATATTTCAATTTTAAATTATATACAGCCGTTAAAGTAACGGTCATCAATTTTAACCATTATGGTATATTCCAATTTAAAGACCCATTGAATCACATTCAATGCTCTCACTTAAAGTCCATAAATCTAAAACTATAGTCTTCCAATCACAACCTGTGCCATGGGCTATTGGACTAACCTTCAAGCCATATTCAATTAAATATCAACCTTACAAAATTAAATATCCATATCCACATCAAAAATCATTTTATACACATTTAAAATTAACTACATTAATTATTATGTCTAACGGGCCCGGGCCAATACGATCAAATTAATCTGCAAAACTCAAAATTGGATTGGACCAAAAGTACAAAATCACTCGGGACTGTAGGCCCCGCTGGCCGTCGGGTGCCACGTAGTGGCAGCCTCACCAGCGGCCTTGTTGTCGTTGCCTGTAGCAGCCTGTGGTTGTTGCCCTGCATATCATAGCTGCTGGGCTACTGCCCATGGGCAGCAGCGCCACCAGCTGCTCCAGTAGCTGCTATCTGCCTCTCTACCGGTAGCACCGCCGCTGCTGCCGCGGGTGGTGGCCGGCAATTTCAAAATAATAATATTATTTTTTTTGAAAAATCACAATATACAATCATTCATTATGAAAAAAAAATCATACTACAGTAAACTAAACTACAATCTAATCTATCATAGCATGGATGAAAAACTGAAATCTAATTAGAAAAAACATCAAAAACCTTAATCCTATACGAAACCTTAAATCTACCAATTAATTTTATCAGATCTACCAATTAAATTTCTAGATCCGTAATTATCAATTCTAGATCTACCAAAATTAATTCGAGATCTCAAAAACTAATTTTAGATTCGTTCTAATATACCATAGATTTAATTAAATCTTCTAGATTGAACTGCAACTGCAGCTCTGATACCACTGTAGGGAATTGAATTCAGGCCTGGAAACTCAATAGGCACGGTGGAAGGCTTTTAAAATTTCCAGATTCAATTCCCCTTCGAACCGATTTGGCAAATCTGAAGGATTTGATTATCTTTCTATCCTATTGGAAGAATTAGGGTTTGCAGAAGAAACTAAAAGGAAAGATCTGAAGCTTAATGTTTATCTCTTCCAAGATGCCACTAAATCCTAGCGATCCAACCAAAGAGTATTGTACGAAGTCCTCTCAGCTACGAATCCATGCTAGCGGGGTCTAGGCTGAATCAATTGTTCATGAAATCACTACAGAATAGATGAACGGAGAACTCCCTCTTTTCTAATCAGGGTTAACGCAAATAATGATCCCATAAACCCTAATTTCATTAATCTTTTCCTTTTATAATTAGACTATAGAAACCCTAATAGGCCTAGGGTTAAAGATGCAGGCCCCTTAGTTCCTAGGTCCAATTACTTTTGATCGGTCCAATTAAATTCCATCGATTCAAAATTATTTCATAAACGGTTAATTAAATCAATGCATTATATTTCAATCTTTCAATTTCACCAAACAGTAAATTGATTAATTAATTAATTCCATTTGTAATAAATTAATTCAATTAAAATTCTATGTTACTCACCATATGTAATTCAATTAATTAATTACCACATGTGAATCTACTAATTAAATATTTCAGATTTAACTTATTAATTAAATCAAATATGATTTCTTCAATCCATATTTATTTAATTAATCTGATCCAACCTTATAGACCAATTTATCCAAAGCCAGAATTTCAATGTGCAAGATCCTATGGGAACGTTTTTATGTTGGCAGTAGGACCAATTCCTGTAGACTATTAAGTGGGTTCTAGCAAACGCACAATAGCCTCTGATTACGACAGCTAGCAGTATCTCTAGTAGAGATTAAACCATCGTGGTAGCTATACTTATATTATCCCTTACCAGCTGACATCTGAAGATACATTTACAGTAAGGGCATGGCACCGTCATCCCACACTACTATATCTTCTTTAATTTAGATTAGATTATTGAAGCGAATGAGTATCCAACTCATTCGGGTGCGACCGTACACTCTCAATCCTAATCCATCAAGTGGTCGGTGATTTCCTCCCAGTGGGTACTGAGTGGTAATTCTATTGACACATTTACATCACCTATATGTTCATTGGCTCACCCAATTATACTCGTACTTACATCCTATTACAAATACGTTAGGTGTATGTCAAAGTGCATGAGATTCCATGCAATGATGTAATGCTCTCAGGTCTAAGGATAAAACAAGTACTATTTAAGAAACACATCAATGACGACTTCACCATGTATTGTTTCCTATGCAGATCTATCTAGTACCATGTGGGTTTCACATCTACCTGCATACTTGATTCCCCCACAATCAACCGATGCACTTCATTCCCATGACCTACAACAAACCTAGGACCTATTCATTTATGATTTACTATAATTGGATTCTCTATTTATTATTCAGCACAAGATATAATCAAAAAGATTAATGCCTTTATTTTATAACACCAAATATATATCAATACAAAGTAAAGAACTAAATGTATAATATACAAAGGAATCTATGCCTACGAACTAGGGCACACCATTAAAGGATCACTTAAATCATTTAAAAAAGTCTACATAAGGTAGACATGGCATGCCGAGATGTTTTATTATACAGACATCCCATCTAATCCCATTGGGCACAAGATAGTGATTCTGTTGTAGGAGATAAAGATGAAATGGATAAGGATAGAATTGATGATATGATCCATGAGGTAGAGGATAATTTCACAGAAAATCCCCATATATTTGATAGTATTCTCAGAGCATCAAAGGCTGAGCTAGTTCCTGGTTGCATAAAATACACAAAAATCTCAGCTATTCTCTAATTTTTCAACCTAAAGACAAGACGCGGTATGATTCATAAATGTTTCACAAATTAGTTGCAAGTGTTGGCAAATATGTTTCCCGAGGGAAACGAAATTCCAACATGTACCTATGAGGCAAAGAAACTCATGTTCCCTACGGGTATGGAATATAAGAAGATTTATGCTTGTCCAAAAGCTTATATCCTGTACCGAAATGAGAATGAAAATATGGAAGCTTATCGAAGGTGCAGATTGTCTCGTTACTAGGAAAAAGTATCGGGTATACGGAAGAAAGGTGTACTGATAAAGGTACTATGGTATCTTCTGATTATACCTAGATTTAAACGTCTTTTCTAGGATGAAAAAATGCAAATTTATTGAAATGGCGTCATGAATTTAGGAAGGAAGATGAGTTTATAAGGCATCTAGCTAATTCCCCTTAGTGGAGAATTACTGATGAAAAGTTTGAAGAATTTAGTAGTGACGCTCGAAATTTTCGACTTGGTTTATACACTGATCGAATGAATCCTTTTGGAACACTTAGAACCTAATATAGTATATGGCTTATTCTCCTAATTTTTTACAATTTACCTCCTTGGTTATGTATGAGTCGCAAGTACATTATGCTATCATTTCTCATGTCTGGGACAAAGCAACCTTGAAATGATATAGATGTATACCTTGTACCTCCGATTGAAGATTTGTAATTGCTTCGGGATAAGGAGTCATAGTTTATGATGCTTGTAGTAGAACAAATTTCACACTATGATCTATAATCTTCTTTATAATAAATGACTTCCTAATTTATGGAAATTTATCGGGTTATCCAATGAAGGGTAAAGCATGTCCATTTGTGAGGATAATATGGAAGTGGTTTATTTAGAACATTGCAATATGCATGTATATATTGAATCACCCCTTTCGAAGAAAAAGGAATTCATTTAATAGAATAGTTGAGAAGATAAAGGCAAGACTTCCTTTGAGTGCAATGCAAATTTAAGAGCGGGTCAAAGACATTACAACTGATTATGGCAAATATTATAAAGGTAATAATGTTGGGAGTTACAATAAGAGGTCAATTTTTTTGGATCTCCCATATTAGAGTAATTTAGAGATCAGACACTGCCTTGATGTCATGCATATTGAGAATAATATATGTGATGCAATCATTAGAACACTTTTGAACATGCATAGAAAAACGAAACATGTGTTAAATGCAAGAAAAGACATAGATGCAATGGGTCGAGCAGAGTTAGCCCCATAAGAAATATGGAAGCACATAAATCTTCCACCAATTTACTATATTTTGTCTAAAGCAGAAAAAACTAGCTTTTATCATCATTGCATGGATTAAAAGTTCACACGGGTTATTGTTCAAATTTTCAAAGGATTGTATCATTGACTGACTTGAAATTAGTTGGAATAAAATCACATGATTGTCATGTGCTTGTGGAACAATTCTTACCAGTTGCAATCAGAGGAATATTATCTGATGAAGTGAGGTACACTATCACCAAATCGTGTCTATTTTTTCACACCATTTCTAGTAAATTGATTGATCCAACAAGATTAGATAAGTTGCAAGTTGATGTTGTTCAAACATTATGTGGAATTGAAATGTATTTTTTGCCGTTATTCTTTGATATTATACATTATTTGGTGGTGCATTTAGTTCATGAGACTAAATAGTGTGGACCAGTTTTGTTAAGACATATGTTTCCTTTTAAACGAGTAGTGGGAATCCTAAAAGGTTTGGTCATGAATCTAGCTCAGCCGAAAGGAAGCATTATCCAATGAACAATCTTTGAGGAGGTTTTATCCTGGTGTTCAGAGTATCTTGCAAATGCTAAAGAGATCGAATTACCTAAATCTCGACATTATGATCGACTTCAAGGTAAGGGTAATATTGGTGGGAAGAATATAACTCTTGATTATAAACTGTTCCAAAAGGCAGAATTACACATGCTCAAAAATCTCTCAGATGTTTGCTATACTTGGCGAATGTCAATATTTAGACATGCAAATCCTTCTAAAACAAATTTTGATTTAATGAATATGTATTATGATTCTTTTGTAGAATGGTTTAAGGGACGAGTGATGTCTTAAGTTACCACCAATCCTTATATATCTTATGTATTGAGATGGTTAGCATATGGATGTAATACTGTTATTAGGTCTTATGAGAGTTACGACATCAACAGTTATTAGTTTTACACAAAGCAACAAGATGGCAAATCTATAACGAAGAATAGTGGGGTTTTTGTATTAGCATTTTCATCAGTATTGCTAATAAAAGGGGAAAAAAGTTGGTTGAGAAGAAAAAGGTTTACTATGGGTTCATTGATAATTTATTTGAGCTAAATTATGGTAATCAATTCGAGATCGCATCATTACAATGTCAGTAGGTTGATAGCAATCACAGTATCAGGAAAGATGATCATGGTTTTTTAGCATTTGTGAACTTTAACCAATTGGGGCATCAAGAGGATCCATTCATATTGGCTTCTCAAGAAAAATAAGTTTTCTACATGGATGATCCTAAGGATCAACGGTTATCTATTGCATTTAAAGGAAAGAGACTTATACTTGGCATTGATGATGTGGTTGATGAACAAGAATATGATGACTAATTTCAAGAGATGACATCGTCCATATTTGATATACTAAGAGTGGATATGGTGCAAGATCACAATCTCCATTTTAAGCGATATAATCATGTTCTAATAAATTAAATTGGTACGACTTATAATCATGAAAATTCTGCTTTCCATAAAAGAACTAAACATATTAAAATTGATTGTCACTGGCTATTTATAACATTCAAATCAGCTTTGATCATAATCTCTATTTTTGTATGTTTTGTTTTCCTATTATAGCAAGAATTGATAATGTCATTAATATATTAGTTTATAATTGATTGCTTTTTATATATGAAACTTATACTTTGTTTTCATATTATATTGTGTGTTGAATTTGATATAACGCCTCTTTAATTGTCAATGTCTTTTTAGGCTATAATGAGTCAACAAAATCCAGATAGTGCATCGACAAAAAAAGAAGGGTAAAGGCCCAACTAAAGGATTTAAAAACAATCCAAGCATTCAAAAGGACTTGTAGTGGGATTGGCTAAATAGACCAATAGGAGCAAGGGTGAATGATTTCAAGACTCACTGTGAAGTGCTTGCTCGGGGTAAAGTATCAATCAATACACATAAGTGGACCAAAGTTCCCAGCGTCTTAAAGGATACATTATAGTTAGATACAAAAGTAATACTGTTACTACCAATATTAGTACACTATTATAACTTACAAAATTATGTTGTATCTAACACTTCTATTAATATTTGTTTCAAATACTTACAGGAAGAGTTTCAAATTTCTAAGGATGAGGCGGAGAAGCAATATGTTTTGAAGACAACAGGTGCAGTATAGAAGCACTACAAATGCTACCTTAATAGAGAATTTATTAAAAAGATACCTCCTCTTGGGAAAAAAATGCCATATGAAGATGGCTCTATGACATTAGAGGAGTTTGAGGAGTTTAAGGCATGCATTACTTCTCCTGAATACATTGTGTGAGTACCGGGATTTTTCCCTAGAGCAATGATGAATCCGGTCTCTACCGGTACTTCACTTTCATACATGCGTGGAGGACCCCAAACTCACCCTAAACACGTCTATACGACCGAACCATGCGTGGACTGAGTGGTTTTATCGGCTTAAAAATCAAATTTGCAAGTTTGGGTTTTGAGCCGATCGGACTGAAAACCGAACCGAT
>CAOJCR016388196.1:0-10776 GCA_948330485.1 Euphorbia neoarborescens
TGTTTTCAACGAGATACTCAGGTATAACCACCGCATCTAAATTGGCAATTCTACTAACCTCAAATCAAAAGTTTTGCAGACTTGTCATGATTCCGCTCTTAGGGGACATTTGGGCATCAAGGGCACCATGACCCGAATCCAACAGAAATTCTATTGGACACACGTGCAGCAGGATGTCATCAAGTGGATCTCTGCTTGTGATACATGCCAAAAATGTAAGAGTGAACATGTAGCCTATCCAGAGCTGCTGCAACCCCTGCCAACACCTATTGGAGCCTGGCAGGACAT
This sequence comes from Euphorbia neoarborescens, assembly GCA_948330485.1. Classification (NCBI taxonomy): domain Eukaryota; kingdom Viridiplantae; phylum Streptophyta; class Magnoliopsida; order Malpighiales; family Euphorbiaceae; genus Euphorbia; species Euphorbia neoarborescens. The sequence goes on from CAOJCR016388196.1 coordinate 289, forward strand.
TGCCATGGATTCATCGAAAAGTTACCCTCCTCTAAAGGATATGATACAATATTGGTAGTAGTGGACAGATTCTCAAAAGGGGAAACTTCATTGCTCTCTCCCATCCCTTCAATGCAGCTACTGTAGCTAAGGTTTTCCTAGATAATATCTTCAAGCTACATGGGGTTCCCCACTCCATTGTTTCTGATAGAGACAAGATCTTCACAGGCCATTTTTGGAAAGAATTCATAAAGCTACTAGGAACCACACTATATTATTCAAGTGCCTACCATCCCCAGTCAGACGGTTAATCTGAACGTTTGAACCAATGTTTAGAAAACTACTTGCGCTATACGTGTTTTCTAAAACCTAAACAGTGGTCAGACTGGCTTAGCTTAGCAGAATATTGGTACAACTCCTCTTACCATTCTGCCATCAAAATGAGCCCATTCCAGGCATTATATGGCTATAATCCTACACTCCCTGCCCTTCTAGACCACTCCACCCCTGTGCCGGCAGTAGAATCCTTAATGACTCAAAGGGATGCCATGAACAAGCTATTACAAGATTGTTTGGCTAAAGCTCAGAACCGCATAAAACAAAATGCTGATCTCAAAAGAACAGACCGAGAATTCCAAGTAGGAGATAAGGTTTTTCTCAAGTTGCAACCTTACAGACAGTCAACAATGGCATCTAGAATTTCGATCATGCTCTCTGCTAAATACTATGGCCCTCATCGCATCCTAGAACATGTGGGTAAGGTAGCTTACAAACTAGATCTACCTTCTAATGCTAAAATTCATCCAGTGTGTCTCTACTCAAGAAGAACCTCAGTACATCCAACCCTCCTACAACTATCCTACCCCCTTTTCTGCATAAAGAATGGGAAATCTATCCTAATAAAGTCATCAACACTTGCACAATAACAATTAATGATGAGCCGTTCCACAACTACTCATTCTATGGAAGGGAATGTCAGCTGTAGATGCCACTTGGGAATCCGAATCCACAATTCAACACCAATTTCCTGAATTTTACCATTCTTGGAGACAAGAATGTGCTAAAGAGGGGGGTATTGTCACATATTTCATGAAGAAGAAAAAGATAGGCAAAAGGAGCTAAAAAATGATCCAAGTCTGTCATTTTTAAATAATGTAATCCATTTACACGCTTTTGTCATTTACTATTCTGTTAGATATTATTTTTCTTGTAGTGCCTTACTATTTTGAATTGTAATGGTTAGATAGACAGCTGTAAATTCTGTTACAGCTGTGGGAAGGGGAGACCACTTACGGTTATAAAAAGGATATGCTAGATGTAAGGAATTTATCTTGAAAATTGAATAGAAAGTCTCTGCTATTTCTCTCTCTCTCTCCCTAAATCTTCTCTTCTTCCCTACATTTCCTAACTCTCTGACTACTGAATCTATCATCTGAATTCAGTACGTCACAAGTGTGCATTTTATTAATACTTAGAAATTAACATCTCTCTTTCAGATTAATACCATGCTAAACATCATAGATTATGATAAAAAAAGAAGTACCAGAATTTTCTATACACACCTTCTGAACAGTCTCTGCAAGATGATGTTTCATGACAATACATGCCTCAAAAGGAAATTGGTTAACATATTGCTGGTCGGTGATTCCGGTAGCTTTTTTCATTTCATCATCCACTTGCATACTTGTCCATATAATAGCGGCATCCTTGGGCTCAGATGCTGCAAGAAAAAGAATAATTGCAACAAGTTGCAAAATATCCTATCAGCAAAAACATCTGAATGGAGAAAATTAAAGATAAAAAGTACACATAGTATGGCTTAGAGTTAGATGAAAAAGTACACATAATACTGTCTTAGAATTAGGTGGCATCATAATTTTTTAACAACAGTAAGTAAAGAATAAATAGTAACTATCAAAACAAACAGTGCCAAACTTTTGGGTGCAAAAGAATTCATCAAATGACTATATTACACAAATTGCAGCTGCTACAGTATATGATTTGATAGGTGCAACCTTGTGTTGCATTCATTACTAATTTAACCCAACAGATGTACAATATAGAATATATAAATTTATAAATTTATCAATTAGAATATACTTCTAGCGATGCTAACAAAGAGGGAACGGTTATAAAACATACTGATAACAAACTCTCGACGTGTCAAAAATTCTTCTACTTGTGGTATATCGGTGTAGACACGCAAAGGAAATCCATCACTGCAGCACAAGTGTTTAGTTGAAGGAGAGTTCATAGGCAAAGGGTTTAAACTTTTTGACTGCCAGTTCTGATAGAATTTCTTGTACTCCTGAAGGAAATTACGTAATTAGCACTGGCAAAGAGCTGATTCACATTTATGCTTAAAGATAGAAGTGGGTACCGAGTCAATACTTGAATAAAAAAATTATGCGGCGTATGGAAATATGCAGTCATCCTGGAAGAACGCTGTTTATCTTCCCCAATACCAAAAAGGAAATCACGAGTGCACTCATCTCCATATTCGACATTCTGAATGGGCCATAATATGGAATAGCTGGAAACCAACAGGATAAATAAATATTCAATTCACAATTCAAAATGATTTTACTGCATCTTGTGGAACCTATTACGTAGTTGAGCTAGTTATTTTTCAAATTCAGAGTTTGAACATCATAAAACATAATCATGTTTCCAAGGCATTGCAAACTTCAAGAAAGATGCATACATTAGCAAAGGTACGAATAAGAAACCAGAGGCAACCTCACAGCTGATTCAAGCTTCCCATTTGGCATGAACAGGAAAGGAGCCACCCTGAAATTTGGCTCATCACTGTGTCGTAATGCAGAACCTAATTCGTCCATCACATACCTGCCAAGAAATCCAAAATCAAGCAATTTAGACCACTATCATTTGGCATATATGTTTTAATTAGTGTTGCTTTCACATTAAAGCAAATATAATTCAGCGACAATTATGGCACTGCTTCCTCAGAAGAATTATAAAATGAAGTCAGGTAAATGAAAACAATATGCATAATTCACATAGATTAAGAATTCCCTTTCTTGACAATTGTGCACATTTTGTACTTGAATTAATATGAGGCAGGAGTTTGGGCAGATGTAGAACATCGAACACATGTTACGAACTGATATAACCATTTCACTCAAAACTACTAGACCGTCTTAATATTTACCATCTCTCATATAATCAATCCATGGCGCCTTTCTTTTAGTTCACAATTCTTACAATTAAAACGGAGACAAAAACTGAAGCAGAATTAACTATTCACATATTATTTTCATATCAAATCTTTTTAAAGAGTGCATTGTTTCAAGTTATTTCCTCATACTGCAAACAAAATTACTTCATTAATTAAAATTTTAGCATTTTCCATCTCCACATTTCTTAGAGATTAATATACCCAAAGTTCCAATTTCATAACAAAAGAACGTCAAATGATAGGCATCCATTAGACATGAATCATAATTCATAGTGGCATAAATTTACAACAGCACACATAGTTATTAGTTCTATCCAAATGTCTATTCCTTTATCTGTATTTTAAGGTTCTATTTTACAAAAGAGGCCATTCTTCGGAGTGAAACTTTCAATCACCATACACTTCACACCATGTGTTCCAAGCATTTCGAATGTAGTGAAAAACTTTCATGATAAATGCAACTCGTCAACAATCAACCAAAAGACAAGAATTATGATTCTTTTTGGCTCAACCAATCTACTCAAAAAGCCATACCAGACTGAGGTTTCATCAATCTTTTCATCATCTGCAAGTCTATAAGACATGATGTATAACCACATGGCATTAATAATGCGATCAGGAAGAGGCTCGTCAGCTGTCCATTTGGGAAGACGAGGCTCTAGTTTCGAATCAATCACGTGTTTTCCAGTTTCTAGTATTTTTGATCTGTGGACCCCATTGAGCAAAGAAATATTGGGAAAAGATTCAAGAATTTCTATAGCACTATCTCCAATTGGACCAGGAATATCCACCTTCCAAAATGAAAAAAAGGAAAAAAAAATGAAGGCAAAGGTACAGTAGATAATAACAGTTTAATAAGAATATCAAACTTTTTCTCAACCGTTACGAAGGGCAACAAAAATACCTCCAAAGAATGTAAATGAGGAAACCCCTTCAGCACTTCCAATAATTCATTAGCTGAATTTTTCTCCAATGGGTTATTACGGATATTCAAATGCGACAGAGCTGGCATTTTTACAGGAGAAAAAGCCTGAATGTAAGCAGAACCAAATTAATCATGAGATACATTAGTCCAACTATATGTGATCGCCAATCAATGACTGTCGATGAAAACTTTGTCCTCGTGGCAATATAATTCATGATACTTTCTCTCTAAATAAGGTAAATCATATGGGAAAATGAAGTTTGTGAAACCCACTAAATAAAGCATGGAATGAAGAAATAGTGAAAAGAGAAACTTCAGACCTCATTAATAAGAGAATGAACAAATCTATTTGAAAGATCAAGGGAAGTGATGCCCTGCAATTGGAACTCTCCTTCACTGATGCAACCAGGATTATCCTTCTTGTACACTTCCCCACAAAATCCCAAGGCCCATTCTCCAAAATTACAGGTGAAGCGTGAGTTATAGATTTCTAACGTTGGACATCCTTGGACAATTTCATTCTCCATATGATCATCACTGATATAACAGAAAAGCTCTCTCTTACGAATAATCGATAACAGCAACTACAAACCAGCTCACACATTTCCATATATCTGGAAACATACCAGTGTTTTAGGACTGGATTGTTATTCAGCCACAGAGCCCTTAGATTTTTGAATTTCGTAGCTTCTTGTGCTATTATTTCTACATGGTCAAGCTTGTTTCCACATAGGCTGAGTGCTAGTAGATCCTAAAGCAAATAACGGGAAAAAACCGTCTCATTCTTTTTTGATATAAAAATAACTGTGTCGAATGATAAAATTAAAAACTTACCGGAAATTTACTCGGCAAATCAAGGGAAAGCAGCATATCGTCGTCAATGTCAAGTTCCTCAAGCTCCAACCACCTAACAGTATCACAGCCTTTTGCCTTTGCATCACCGATCTCCTTCTCCACCGCATCCACCATATTCAATTTCGAATTGTTCTCTTGTGAAACTCCAACATCATCTTCGGGATCTGAATTCAAATCAATATCCACACACATCAAAGAAGACATCCTCTGAGCCAAGCCCGGTATTTCTTGAAGCTGCAGCAGTTGAATGATTCAAAATTTCAGTAGTCTACACTCAGTATCCAGCAGAAACAATAACATTGCACGAGAACAATACGCGGACTAAGAGTGAGCTAGTAAGTTCAGTTTGGGGAAAAAGAATCTCATAGGCGAACGAACTATTTACCAATTTGAAAGCTTCGGAAAGACGAAAAGTCCAGGCATGGTCAACAAGGAAAACGTTGGATTCATTGGGCAAAGAAGCAGAGATATGAACAAGTCGCCTCTGCCGGCCATCCTCACACGGCTCGACTTGGAAGTAAGCGCCGCCATCGAAGGTTTCATAAATCAATTTGTGAAAGAGTTGGCGATGGAGCGATCGAGGAAGACCTGACGCAGCAAGAAGAAAACCATGAACTTTGACGAAGTCGTCATAGTTCTGAATTCCTGTAGAAGAGGCGGACATCGATAATTTTTCTCAGTTGGGGAGTGAATGAGCGACGAGTATAGTACGGAAGAAGGGTTTAAGAAGATTTTAGGGCAAATTTCACCTTTGGCTCCTCAACTATAATTTTTCTTCAATCTTGTCCCACAATTTGAATTCCCTCAACCTTTGATAAAACAAAGTTATGAATTATTTAAACGTTATATCTTTTTTATGTTTAAATGTAAAATAGTGTAAAGGGGTTTTAATAGTCCTGAGAAGAATTTAATATGTTTAACTCTTTTTATGCTGTGGAATTTTGAAATTGATTTATGAAAATAGAAAATTTTAATATGATTTTTTCATAATGGAAGGAATATATTAGTTCAGGGGTTTGCTTTCCTTTTCTTATAATTTGAGGCTTAGGATTATTCATGTTATATAATGTAGTGGAACAAGATGTATGGTTGATTGTTGCCTAAATTGTGTATTCTTTTATTAGGTTGCCCATTAAGTTTATTAGCCCCTTAGGTATTGCTTGACAAACCATTTGTGGGTTGTCATGGTTAAGTAATGTAAAGTAAAATGATAATTATAATTGGTTTTAAGGTTTTTTTAATAATGAGATGGAATTAAAGTTTAAATGATGGTTAAATTAAATATGTTGTTTTTTTAGCAAATTTTAATTCCAACAATTTGGTGGTATTTAGAGGTTAAATAAGTTGAATTGTCAATTTGATTCTCAATTATTTTACCAAAAGACTGAAATATCACTCTTCCTTTCAATTATTTGGCTTTTGACAGTAGATTTATAATTTACATATTAAATATTAACAACAAAAATATTCAACCCCATAAAATTAAAATGTCCATCCAAAAGAGATAAAGTTTTTATCCATCATCTACTATCCTTAGATTTACATTACTTTGTTTTACTTTACTTCACCATCTTTTAAAATTCTTCCATAACAATCATACAAGCATTATTAGTCAATGTCGAATATCTATATTTTTACATGGGTTATATGTTGTTAATTGACTAACTTTTCAATGTCCTACTTGATATTGGAGTAAGACTTAAGGTAGTTAGTAATCGATCAAAAAATTTTGCATGGTTTTCAGATTTGGGTAGTTGTTATTTGTGGTGTGTATTTATTATGTGGATGACAACCTCGAGCTGAATAATTTTATGGACATTTTGTTTTATAAGTTAAGGTTGTTAGTACGATTACTTTATTTTTTTTTCCGATAAAAAAGGGGTAACTTTGGATCTGGTTACCGTCCCGGTAGGGAGTCGAACGTTCATGCGGGCTTAAGCCCTGGCTCTTTGGGTGCACTCAGGTTGATACCGGCCAAGCCCACGTTGCCTATCCGGCCCGGGTCGTAAACCCGGCAGGTGTAGCCCTATATGCCACCAATAAGACCCCACAGTCAGTTGCAAAGGGAATCGAACCCCTAGCCCACCAAAGGATGGACGGCCCAGCCACAATTAGCTAATAAAGTTGCTTACGAGGGGAATCGAACTCCCGACGTTGCGAACAAGGCAGCCCAGCCTCAACTTTGTATCTTTTTCCATTGATTTGTTTTATCCGTCTCCACTGGTACTCTCTCATCGTCGTGTGTAGTAATTGATGTTGCGGTTCTAGCATTATGTTTGTGTAATTATGCTATTACTTCTTATTATGCGTTAGTAGGTTAAAAAAATCCAATCTAGTGTTTGTATAGTTCTGATTTTGCTGAAATGCTCCGTTTAAAGGTTCTTCTATTGCGTCTGACTTGTTTATTCTCGCCATGGATTGTGCTACTAGTTTAACCCTTGTGCTTTCATGTTATTATTTTGACAATTGGGTCCTGCTTCATGGGCTATGGGTTTGGTTATTTTCTTCTTTTCTATTTCTGCTTCTAGTATGCTGCAACATTTTGATATTTAGTGAAGCGTTTTTCGGCTCATAGAACTTGATGGTATTTTTTTCAATTTTCTCATGTTTGATTGCGATCCTGTTCTAGCAGAAGATGTCTATCTTGAAGATAGGTTAAGGCCCTAAATTCGATTTTCTAGACTTGTTCTTTTAGAATTTTTACTTCTATACTTGGCATTTTCCACTCTCTCCTCTTATCTTTCTTGTTGTTTGTTTTAATAGCTCTGTAGCCCACTATATTCTTATTTTTTAATAAATTCCATTACAGACAATTCCTCTAAAAAACTACATATTGTTCCTAATTGTTCTCACACTTGATTATTTTATTACACATGGAAGAGGTAACCTTTGCAATTAAGTTTTAGGAATGCTTTAGCATGGATAATTGTTCAATTAGAGCAACATGTAAAACAATGTCTGCTCATACATATGGAAATATTGGTTCTTAACTTTGAAAATGATTAGGAGAATTAGAAGCAGTTGATACTTGTCCTTTAGGCACAAATTAAAGTTCAGGAATGTACCTATTTATATATTTTTCATGAATGTTTCAGTTAAATGCTTTAATTTTTGTATGCCACTTTTTTTAAATGGAAGATAAATATTGCATTAAGTCATGTTAGAGGAAAATACATCCATCTGGTATAGCTTTGAAACATAACCTTGGTATCTCAATGGATTAGAGCGTGGAAGAGAAACCAATACTAGAATATGGCTTGAATAAGTAGGGTTTCAATTTATATTGTTCTAGCGCTATCTTTGAGCGTAGTGTTGCCTAACTTGAATTAGGTTCTTTAAGGTTTGGTTGATTCTGTTAAGTTTCTGTTTAGTGCTTTAGTTGGATTTTCTGATATTTTTGTTCCTCGTTTGAATTACGTGTTTGGATTTTTAGTTGATTTCAGATTTATTCTCGACTTTTGCGTTTGTTTATAAGTTTGAGGTTACAGCTATAACTTATGTTAGTTTGATTTAGCTGATCATGCCTAAGCCTGAACTGAATTGGATTTTAGCAAATATCGAGTTAGATGTTGCACCATTACATTTGAAGGAGTCTAATATGGATCAAAGGGCACTTAAAACTTGTTGCATATCATATTCTTTTCTTGTGCTTAGCTCAACACAAAAATTTCAATAATTTAGCTCTCTTTGTAGTTATTTCAATTTTATTTATATATGACCAGTGACCCTGCTAACAGATTTTTATTGATTTTTGGCAGCTTAATCTTGTTGTATGCATTTATACCAAGTCCTTTTTTGTATTTTATCTCATTCCTTGTATTATGTAATTCTAATTTCATGTTTTGATAAAGTTTAATCCGAGTTGTAATAAATCTTGGCTTGTATACTAATGTACATATGTAACTGAGTTTTCATGCTCAAAGAACATTGTATAACATGGCTTGTTGTACGTAAGTTATTGTGTATTTTTTGTTGTGTTGGAGAGATTAACATAGGTAGTTATTGTTATATAACTAAGTGTATTTATGTTTGTAATATTTAATGATAAGAAATTTGAACAAAATTATAAGTTGGATTTATCTTTACCTTCTTATTTCATTTGTTTTATTTGAGCATTCAGTTAAGATCCTGCATATCTATAATTTTTGGATATCGTTACTTGTTATATTAATATAACATAAAGACTATCCAGGATTCATTATACAAATGCATTAAGTATCAGAAACACAAATACACTTAGCAAAATCAAAAGCAAATATGTTGTCGATGGATGAATGTATGGTTTCCCTCTTACATTTTTCTTGAATCATTGGATACTATTTGTTCTTAATGTTATTGAGGTTTGGTATTCTGCATTTCGATATTTGCTATGCGCTGTCCAATGACCAATTGACCTTTTGAATGATGTATGTATATAGTTCCTTAATCTAATTAGATGTTAATAAAAACATTCAACCATTGCGTGACTTTTAGTGGTTTTGGGTTCCCTTTCTCGAGTTTCACTTAAGAGTATGGTACTCTTTCTAATGAGTGACAATATGCTTATATATGCCATCTCTTATGTTTTAATGTGCTTACTTTTATTCCTTTGTCCAGAAAAAAAGAGACCAATGAGAGAAGAAAGGAGGATAATTTAGCAAGGAAAAGCAAAGAAAAGAAGGTATAAGTTACTGCCCTTGTTTTATTTTTATTTACTACTTAAAACTTGTTTCTATGCACATCTTTAATAATTATGTGCCTAATATACACTGCTAATATACTGATTACTGGTATATCTTAGAGTAATATGATGTCTTGAATACCATATGCCTATCTAGATCCATGTCCTAACTTTCTACTAGATACCTAATTTTAATAGTTACCATCACACACCTCAATCATTCTCTTCTTCCAGTTATATTGCCTTATATTGATCATGTTGCTTAATTGGATAATGAACATGGTCTAGGCTATTGTTACTTTGTCTAATAACAAAGTAAACCTGGTTTTCTATACCATTGGATTTACTAACATTTTCAGTGACTTCATTGTCGCATACTGTTTTTCTTTATTTTTGTTTTCCCTTTTGTACAACTGTGCACTAGTAATGAAGGGAAGGAGGTGCTATGTTTCAAAATTACCAGTACCCAGTGTTTCCTCCCTCCCAATTTATATAATGGCAGATTAGCATTGTTGGCTAGTTAGGCTCTGTCCTTTTGGACTTAATTTCAGTTAAGTTCTCTTATTAATTTTTTATTTCAATTAATACAAATAATAAAATTATTATTATCATTATTAATCTTGTAATTATTTTATTATTATATATGATTATTCATTTTATATTATTTTATAATTATTATTATATTTATAATTATTATTATAATAGTCAATATTCAATTCAGTTCATTTCAGATTAATTCAGTTCAGTTCAGTCCAAAAGAACATAGCCTTAGTGTAGGGATGCAAATGAATACAACTAACACTCTAATAGTGACCAATTGAGTTAAATGATTTGAAGACATCAAGAAAAATATGTTCATAACTGTTAAAT
>CAOJCR016390432.1:0-14744 GCA_948330485.1 Euphorbia neoarborescens
CGTTATGCGGGTTTAATTTAATTTGATCAATCCATTACACATTTAATTAGTTTGTTTAATTTTAATGTGTATAAAATTGGCTTAATTGTATTGACATGAATATTTAATTTTATAAAGTTTATATTTAAATTGAATATGGCTCGATAGTTAGTCCAATAGCCCGTGGCACGGGTTGTGATTGGATAGCTATAATTTTAGGATTACGGGAATCCGAATTTGAGTGAGTGCATTGAATTAATTTCAACGGGTCTCCAAATTGGAATGCACCGTAATGGTTAAAATTGGCGACTATCACTTAACGGCTTGACATAATATAATCTTGAAATGTTTTGATGTATTTGCCATTGACATGCATCATGATATACTTGTGTGTGCACGACAGGTACTTGTATGTGTTTGGTTGATATAGGTGTCTATAGACCTAATATGAAGCTTGATTGTAATTTGTTAATTTTGGTTTTATATACCCTGCGTGGTATTATATTTTGAGGTATTTAATTTTTTTTAGTTAGCTTAGTTTAAGTTAATTATAAATTGTAATCATCAAGCTAAAATGGTGGAAGCGCATGAAGCAAGCCCAAGGAGCAGAAGCAGATGGTGAGCCCGAACAAATTGCAGACCAATGATGAAGAATTGTAATAACTAGCTATTAGATTATTCATTAGCTTGTATTATGGGCCTGTAGATTACCTTGCATTTTGCATGATGTATGTTTTGCATGTATGAATGGTTTAAATAGTTTTGCAATACATGTTCAAACCCACGATTATGCATGCTAAGCCGTTGACCATTTAAAGTGAATCCAACTTTAAATATGGGATTGCTCAAAAGTGCTTCCTAAATTCACAGCCTGGATCTATGATAGACAGTTCAAGTAGATAGTGCTCATCTAACTACTTGAATTGAACTGGTCCTACATAAGGTGATTGGATGTCGAAATATAAGTATCGTCTTATGAGAATTATCATGCGGAAAGAGCATAGCCATCCACATCATAATTGGTCAAGATAAATATAATTATTATTTGACATGGCAATAGAGTGAATTGTGGTTACTGATCCTGCGGGTTGCTAGTGTACCCCTGGCCCGAGCACAGAAAGGTAATGTGCCATGTACTTTTCAAACCAAGAGTCTATATTGTATAGATCTTGTCATTGACCCTACTTAATAAACTTTAATGGTTTTACATAACAAGCTCAGCTTGGGCCATTAATGTGTTATTGAGGGTCTTGGTTAAGTCAGCCAAATTAAAATCACCAACAATATTAAAATTGGATTAATAAATGTTTTGGCTTTTAAGCCTTTTATTTAAACTCTTTTTACTTTCTTTCTCTGTAGTGGTTTTTCAAAAGTGTAAAGTTTTAATACATTTACTCTCCGATCCATTTTGGATAAAGGGAAACTTTCTGGGTGTAACTTCTTGGATTGGTCTAGGAATGTAAGGATCGTTCTAAGATAAGAAGAGAAGGAGTACGTCCTAGATTTTCCATTACCGACTGAGCGCTCATGTAGTCGCGAGGTGACAGCTGTATAGCTGGAATGCTATGACAGACACGTGAGTGATGATCGTGAGGTCACTGATTTGTTGCTAGATACTATGATCCCAGAACTGAGAATGCAGTTCGAAGGATCACATGCATATGACATCATGGATACTCTCAAAGAGAGATACAATGATAGGACTAGACATGATAGGTATTGGGCAGCAAGGAAGTTATGCTTGAGCAAATTAGATGTGGGATCGAGTGTTAGTGATCACATACTCAAGTTGAATGGGTATGTGGATACACTTGCTCGACCCAGCACACCAATTGATGATGAGCTAGCTATGGATCTCATTTTAGGATTGTTACATGAGTCTTCTGACCAATTCATCCAAGAGATGAATAAGCCTACTCAAAAGCTTGATCCATTAATGGAGCAAGTAAAGAGGTTGGTGGAGAAGACACGTGTAAATAAGTCAGATAGCCAGAGTGAGCACTCTGATGGTTCGAGTAAGGGAAAAGCCAAGGCCAAGGCGAAGAAGGCGGTTTGCCCTAAAACTCAAGTTAATCCTTTGGATATCTGTCATGGATATAGAGAGAAGGGGCACTGGAAGAATGCCTGTTCTAAGCTCAAAGCGAAGCAAAAGAAGGCTCAAGGGAGCGATTCAGGTATTTTTATTATTGAGATTAACCTTGCTGTTTGTACATCTTTGGTCGTTGACACAGGATGTGGTTCTCACATTTGTTGCAATGTGCAGGGACTCAGAAATAGAAGGAAGCTAGAATATGGCAAAGTGGATCTTCGAGTCAGGAATAGGGCAAGAGTCCATGCTCTCGAGGTCGATGACTACACTTTAGATATGCCTAGTGGATTGGTTCTCTGGATGAGAGACTGCTATTATGTACCGGCAATTCGGAGGAATATAATTTGAGTTCCTAGATTGAAAGCTTTAGGATTTCATTTTAATATCAAACAAGAAAATTTTACATTGATGTTTGAGGATATTATTTATGGAATTGCTAGTTTGTCAAATGGGCTTTATGTGCTTGATTTGGAACCAAATAATCTCTTATATAACATTAATACTAAAAGGATTAAATCGAATCCTGCTATGATTTGGCACTGTCGTTTATGCCATGCAAACGAGAAGCACATTACTAGACTCTATGCAAGTGGGCTACTAGGATCTTTTGATTAAAGTCATTAGATACATGTGTATCTTGTTTAAAAGGCAAAATGACCAAGGCACCTTTCAGTAAAATAGCTGAGAGGGCTAGTGGGCTATTGGACCTAATACATTCAGACGTATGTGGGCCTATGAGTATGAGTGCTAGATATGGTTTTAGGTACTTTGTTACTTTTACTGATGATTTCAGTAGATATGGTTATATCTACCTAATGAAACATAAATTGGAGACCCTTGATCGCTTCAAGGATTTTAGAAACGAAGTTGAAAATCAACATGGCAAGACGATCAAAGCCATTCGATATGATCGAGGTGGTGAGCATATAAGCCAAGATTTCGACTCATATTTGAGAGAGCATGGATTCTATCCCTCCTCTTAGAACACCTCAATGGAACGATATGGCCGAAAGGAGGAATAGGACCCTTCTAGATATGGTCTGCTCAATGATGAGTGATGCCTTGCTCCCAATATCGTTTTGGAGTTACGTCTTGGAGACAATAGCTTTCACACTTAACCGTATACCGAGTAAGGCAGTTGAAACTAGACAATATGAAACGTTGTGGGGCCGAAAGGCTAATGTTTTCTATCTGAGGATTTGGGGCTGTTTTGCATATCTCAAGAAATTGGCAAATGAAAAATTAGAGTCCAAATCGGTCAAAAGGGTCATTTCTTAGAAGAGAAGTTCCTTTCTAAGAAAGATAGTAGGAGTAAGATTGAACTTGATGAAGTTCAAGATCCACAACCTCGAGAAGAGGACTCGGCTACTGAGACAGCTCCACTAGAGTTAGAGGAGGCAGGCCCAGTAACACAGTTACCTAAGAGGTTTGATAAAGTACATCATCATCCAGAGAGATATGGATTTCTGGTGGATTAGGATGAGGATCTTATGATCTTAGATCATTAAGAACCTACATGCTATAAGGAGGCCGTTTCTAGCGTCCACACAGATAAATGGCATAAGGCCACAGAATCTGAAATGCAATCCATGCACGATTACCAATTCGGTGATATTGAATAATTAAAATATAATGTATTGATTTAATTTTAACTGAATGCGGAATAATATTTTGGTTCGGTGAATTTTAATTGGACCGATCAAAATAAATGGACTGCAGGAAAGGCCTAAGATCTGCAATTTTAACCAGTGCAAAATTAGGATTTCTAGAGTCCATATATAAGATTATTTTTTGGAGCAGAAACCCTAGCCCATTAGTTGAGTTTTTCGAAAATCATAAGAGAGGAAGAGAGAAAATTGCTTTTGGTCTTTCGGCTCAATTTTGCATCATTTGTTCAATCAGTCCGGACTCCGCTAGCATGGATTCACAGCCCAGAGTCTTCCGTTCATTACTCTGTATTCGAATTGAAAAGATTCAGCGGTCTCTTCGTTTGTGATTAAGGTAATTCAATAACCCTCCTTTAGTTCAGGAACCCTAATGCTTTCAATTAATAGATTAGCAGTTAAATCCGACGGAATCACCCAACCGGTTCCCTGGGATCAGATCCAAAAAATTGAAAAGGCTTCTACTTTGCCCGATAATTTTCCAGGCCTGAATCCAGTCCCCAATAGAATTTTTTACCTTTGATATTTGTTGGTCGAAATATGAAAATACCCACATCAAGTTGGACTTATCTAACATAAATTCACACAATACCGTAGGTATACGAATCGCACAAGTAGTATAAAATGAATTTTAAGTTTGAGTATCGATCACACAAGGAAGAATTGTACATAGTGGTTTATACATCTATACATTCTGTTTATGGGAATCATAAAGTGGATTGGTTTTGTGAATTCCTACACAAATTCATAAACACACAAGATATTCTTTAAAATATTCCATATTCTATTAAGGATGTTAAGGATGAGTCAATTATTTTAGATATTCTGTAAACTATTCTTATAAATCAATTAATCTTACTAATGATTCACATGCATAGGGAAATATGATTCTTTGATTATTACAAAGGCTTTAACATTAGAATAAGTACTATTAACCTTCTAAATTCATGCAGGAATTATACAACAATATTCTACATCTTTTGATTATTACAACATGGAATATTATAAATCATCTTCATGCATTTGAACATTCATGCATAATATCATTGTTATCTTTTAACAAACAACGTTAAAACTCATTCTAATCCCATATAAACAAGGTGTTGATTAACTCAATATGCATATTCAGTATTTAAACTAAGAATTAAATAAAGAATCAACAAGTAATTTCAAGCAATTCCATCATTATTTCATGAATAATATGTTTAGAGAACAACAAACTTATTGAAGTGTTCTTGCAGTAAAATCCAAATAATCAATCCATATAGTGGTTGTCAATCATTATAGAGATTGCCCAATAGGATTTTGTCATCACCCTAGGGAATTTTGTGCAAGTAAATAATCAAATGCAAGAGAGTATGATTAACTTTCCCCAAAATAGAAATATAGAAAAATAAAGAAGCAAGGAGAAGAGTACAACTCCCCACGGGGTTGTAACTCTCTCCCGTATAAGAAGAACATCATCTCTGGTTGTAGAGACTTCTTCTTACTCTCATGAATCCTTTGAAAGAGTAAAGAATTTGTACTTCTCAAGAATCTCCCTCTAAGAGTTTGTATTTCTTAGAGAGTGTGTTTTCTCTCTCAAAGTGTATGCCGTAAGTGTTGAATTTGATGCGTATTTATAGAGTTTTTAGGGTGTTAGAAGGGTGTTTTTATTGGTTAAGGGATGTAGGATGTGTTAGGATTTGTTTAGAGTGGATAAGGATCAATTTGGAGGGAAAAAGGAGGGAATACAACGATCATTTCATGCAAGACCGTAGGAAGTAACCGTCTGAATTCGAGAAGGTCACGATTGTGACTTATAAGGTCACGATCGGGAGCTACATCTGGAACTCTGGTGTTTAACACATGCCTTTCATGATTATGACAAGTGATGTCGCGATCGTGACAAGTGATGTCGTGATCGCGATATCCTCCAGTCCATTCTTCCTTCTTTTTGCTCTTTTATCAATTTTTCATCCGTTTCTTATCCTGTTTGTCCCGAATATTCTTAGATGTCATTTTATCATCTTGAGTCTTGAAAAACTTTGCAAAATACAAAATTTAATACAAAAGCACTTATTAAATACACAAAATATACATCAATTATACTTGATTTAAATGCCAAATACACATTCTTTGCACGTTGTATCAATATTGCAATTCATAGAATGTATGAGTATACTTTGTGATGAATGAGCATACCTATGGATATCATGTAGGACATGTAATTCATATGGAGAATGAATGAGCATATTAAAAGGAATGTTCTATGTATGGATCGTGGATGTTTTGTGTGCACCCTAGATATTCCTCAAATATGCATATATGTGTGTCCTAATGTGGGGGATTTATACAAAATGTGTTTGCTCACAATACAACCACTGCATAAAAATAGGTTAGTAAGATGCATATGCACATAGAACCTACTTTCAGTACTTAATAGCTACATAAATATGTGTTTTTGATTCACACGAGCATTCTTCACAACCCAATAAGAATACACACGTGGCATGGGAAATGTTACTCCTAACCTGAGAACTCGATGTAGTTAGGTCAATCTCTTGCCTTGTTGTGCTTAATGCAACTACTTATGGAAACACACAGGTTTTGGTACCTTATGGGAAGTTGCTAAAGTTGCTACATATGGGTTTGGTCAATGGGTATAATAAGGGCTCCCATAACTTTTATATACTTCCCATAACACAAAGTTATTTTCTATACAAATCGTATGAGTGGATCCCCTAATAGGCATCCTTATGACCAGACTATGGAATATAAGAGGCTCTTTTTGGGGATCACTAGGTAGAAAGGGTGGTCCTAAAAATGCAAGATCTAAATGGAGTATAAAAGTAAAAATGAATGAATTAATTCCAATTCCAATTTCCAAACTTATATTCGGTGTCAATCCAATAACTTTTCAATTTTAAGTTTATGAACACTTTAAATAAAAAGAAAAAAATCCCTAGTGGAGTTGCCATTGTGACCACACGACGAATCAGAAAGCACTGAGAAGCACACCAGGGCTTTTGAAATAGAGTATTTCATTGTAAATTTGATTTGAAAAGGTTCGATTGGAGTCGCCACCTGGATCAGCTCAACCAAGAAAATTAGTATGGCTGAATCGGATGAGGCCACTATACAACAAAATAGAGATTCTAGGTTCGGGATGAATCACTTATTAATTTCAAAATTGGAATTAAAATATGCATTCAAATAGACCTAATTCATTTTAATTTAAACATGCGGCGCTCATGCAAGAAAGTAAGGAATAAATAAATATGAATAATCACAACGTTACAACCTTTTCACACCAAAGTACCCTACGGGGAACAATTGATAAAAATGTAGGAAGGGGGATACAATCACCTAAATAACGTAAAAATCAATATGCCATTACAGTTTATAATACTAAAAAATTAAATGAAATAAACATTTTATATTACCTGACTAAAATTGTGCAAAACAGATAATAGTTAATCAATACCGAGTATGACAATCCCAAAAGTCAGTTAACGTTGAAACTTTACTTTCAAATATGGTAGAAAGATGGCATAACGATTTTTAGAATTAAAGAAAATGGGTTTGGCTAAGATTACGTGCATTATATGTGAGGTGGGTAGGTTATCCCAAAATATATAGATATCTCATTCATAGGGTTCCTAAAAAATATTTTAAATGTTTCCATATGAAATAATATGAATTAAAACATGAAGATGGAAAGCATAAAAATAAAAATTAAAATGGGAAAGAAATCAATATGCTTAAAAGGTATAGGAAAAATATTAATGAGATAATATAAATTAAATCATGAATAGAGAAGGAATTAAAATAAATTAAAATGGTAAAGGATTAAATTATGAAATTTCAAAAAACAAGAGGAAAAGGTTTATCTAATTTAATAAAAGTGCTTTTGGGGAGTTATGGGACGAATGAGTTAAAAACCCAAATCCCAAAAGGAGAAAACACAATAATAATAAATCTCTAATTAACTTTCATTTAATTATACTGGGATTCCAATAAATATTTAACTTTAGAAGCCAAAAGAGGGTAATCCAAAATTCAATATTCCAGTTAAAATCATTGGGAAGAAATATAAAGATTTTTATTATCCTATTTTGATCAAAGATATATCGAAATGTTATAATTAATCTTCAGATAATAAAATAAAACTTTCAATAAAAAAATCTAATTTAATTGTAAATCAGATGAAAGAGGACGAAGAATTAAGAATAGAAAATAAAAAGAAAAGCACAAATAAATAATGCACACAAAAGAAACAAATAAATAAAAGAAGGGAGTTTTTGGTTCTTCAGGATTACCTCGATTGAGTAATTACAAATGCTTGGGTACGGATTTTAGATTGCTTCAAGAATCTAAATGTCTTTGATAATTGGAAGAGTGTTTTGGGTATTTAGGTGTTTATTTTTGGATACTGGAGTCAATTTTTCTTCAAAATTTCCATCCCCCTGGACTGAGGTCGGACTGTTTTGTTTATAGACTTTTTTCTCGAAAAAATTGAATTGGATTGATTTAAAAAGATGGGCCGACCGGGATAAAGATGAGCTGACCGACTCAACTACCTGATAAGGTTTTTCCGGTTATGGGTCGTCAACCGGATGGATCAAAGATGAACTAGCCGGCTCAAGTGCTGGAGAAACCTTATCTGATCTTGGACCGACTTGAGTCGTTTGGGTCAAAGATGACCCAGAGGGGTCAAGGCCTATTAGCCCACCTAGGTCTACTTAGCCCGATCGAGTCAATTGGCTTTGGCTCGCTAGGTCTGACCCAGTCGGTGCTCGCTAGGTCTAAGTCAGCCAACTCAAACTGGCTGGGTTAACTTAACTCCGTGGGCTCAACTTGAGTATAGCCGATTGGGTTGAGCTAAGGCTGTGCCAGCCGGGCTTGCCAGGGTTGAGCCGGTCTGCTCAACCATATGAGCCAGTTGGCTCAACTCCTCATCTTGCCGGTTTGAACCGACTGGCTGAACAGTCAGGCTGACCGGTCAAGCAAACTCTATTTTTACCGATATTTATGAATTTTGGACCAGTTAAAGACTTATTGTGATTTTAAGAGTGCAAAGATCAATTTGGATTCTCTAAGGAACCTGCACAAAATAAGGTAACACATATTTTCATCATTGGAACCAAACATCCCATGCTCACACTTGTCTGGCATGAGGTGAGAGATAGAAATATTATCCAAGTACCTTAGTACAAATGTGTTTTTCTCCAATCTTGAGAGAACTTTACTATCAAGTTATGATATTAGTTCTAATCAACTAACAATATCATATTATATATAGTTTAATCTGTTAGGTCTTATATATAAAGTATTAGAAGCGCACTAGTTAGTTTCTATTTCTTTTATTTTGATTTATTATTGAATAAAAGGAATTTTATGATAAAAATTTTTATTTATTTACATGAATTTTTTTAGGGTTATATATCATTGAAATAATATAATTACAAGTTATGTGGTACAAGTAAAATAATGTCATTATGAATTATGCCTTACACAAAACTCACATGTGTTGTAAGGAAAGATTTTTATTAAATTGTGCAATTAAATAATTTCTGTTAGAGTTTTTGAAGCATCGTAAAAAATTAATCGAGTATAGTAGAAACTATTAATTCAAATTTTCTAACCCTAGAATAAGGATCTATAATATAATGTCACAGTTAACATAAGTTCTATAATAAAGGATATAGACTTAGAAGACAAGTCTCTCTAAGAGACGACACTAGAACTCAAACTAGAGTTCCTCTACAATCAAATGCATGAACTACTCCAGGCGACAAATTGGTGACATGGTGTGTTCCTAGTTACATTAAATTCAGAGTAAATTCTCATGTATATGTCAGTTATGATTTTACAACAAATAAAATAAACCCTCTACAAGTATATAGGTCACACATACAATAACAAAAGTATCAATCCCGTATGGAATGAGTACACAGAGTTTTGATAAACTTGTTATTCTGTCTAGGATAATAAAAGTAAATTTGTTTAAATAATATTAAACTTAATCTTATGTAATTTACAATTGTTATTATTTCCTTCATGGATTGCATGAAATATATGTTATTTATATGAGTTTTTCTCCTAATTCCTAATATGAACATTAATAAATGGAATTGCTATTGCTATAGCTAGTATTGGTAGTATTCAAAACTTTGATTTTGGGAACTAATCTCTTAAAGGGTTCATAGATCATTTCAAAAAGATAGTTTCTGAATTTCAACATACATAATTTATATTTTGTTATTAAGCAGTATAAATTCCACATGCATTTATTCACCAACTTAAGCATTCAGATTATATTTAGATAAGAACAGTAACTAAATTTCAGACATATCTATCACCAGTTAGGTTTCTAAATATGTACTTATAACTTGATGGTACACAAAAATATAAAGTAATCAATATCAAATCCAATCATATAATGTTCCATCATACATGAATATAATGTGTTACGAACTAAGTTATTAGGTTTTATACAAAATCTAAAACCGAAACATCCACAAGATTAAAGTTTATCAGATTTTAATCTTGGTAGGACTACTCTTCATAGAAGATATTGTCTATTCAATAAAAAAATGGCATGAGAAGACTCAAATTAACTAATTTTGTTTGTAGAATTCTCTAACAATATCCTTACCATTAGAATAAAATGCAAAGAAAATGTGTTCTTTATTTCTTCTCAAAAGTTTACAAAGAAAAACATAATTTTACATGTATAAATATGAGGTATTTATACATTTGCTTTGGTGGGGTTAGGATCTTTTTTTGCGTTCTAAATGATCTGTAATAGATAAGATCAAAATTTGGCTATTGTAATCCTATAAAAGTAGCAGTTAGGACTGTCTAAAAATTGCCTAGATAGGATATATCACACTAGCGATGTGTGTGGATCGTGGGCAAAAAAGCGTCTACCTGCCTTGATACCTTTCCTATAGTCACGCTCGTATAGCCTATGTGTCATGGTCGTAAGAAGTTTCTATTTGGTCAGTTAACTTTCCCATAGCATATCTTACTCATATAGTGTAGGTATCACAGTAGTGAGAAGTTTCTATCTAACATCCCTTTTTTGCAGTGTCAAGTCTCATGCACAACTTTTGGGTGTTAAGCTCGTGATATACATGCCACAAGCAGTATGTTGCCCTACCTTGTATGTTGTAAAGGCATACAAACAGTTTCATTATCACAATATACATACACAATTCTATATATTTTTTTCTTCACGTCTGTTTCTTCCAATTTTAGCACTTATTGACCAATTTTTGATTCATTTTCCCCCCTCCCTTTAGTAATCCTCAATTTACAATTTGAGGTGAATTTCCTGAAAAGCATAAAATACATGTATATTTCCCTAATATGTAAACTTTTACATAAATACAACACGGGTAAAAATATACTTTTTACACCATATCAAATCCCTTACTATAAGCACCAGGTTGGGAGTCTCAGGGGTTTAGTGAATAAATTCCTAACTATGTCCTGTAGGAAATCGAATTCATGCCCGAAAACTCAACAGGCACGGCGAAAGGCTTTTAAAATTTTTGGACTGAATTCCCATTGGAACCGTTTCGGTGAATTTGAAGGATTTAATTTCTAATCAATTGTAACTGAAGAATTAGGATTTAGGAAGAAATTAAAAAGAAAGATCCGAAGCTTGCCATTTAATATCTTCCTGAGAAATCGCTGAATCCTGGCAATCCAACCATAGAGTAATGCACGAACTACTGCTAGCTGCGGATCTATGGGAGCAGAGTCAAGGCTTGATCTATGTGCCACGTAATCTTCATTAAAAGATGAACAGAAGAAGCTCTCTTTCTCTCCTTTAGGGCTTATGCAGATCTTATGTATGGTTACCCTAAAATTGATCATCTTTTAGCTTATATATAGACTGTAGAAACCCTAGTGGGCTTAGGGTTTAAAAACGCAGCCCCTTTTGGTTTCTTAGGTCTAATTATTTTTTGACCGGTTCAATTAAATTCCAGAGATTCAAAATTCAATTTTGTAAACGGTTAATAAAATCAATGCATTATATTTTAATCTATTCAATTTCACCGATCGGTAAATTGATCAATTAATTTAACTATGAATTAATTTAATTAAATATGCCAATTCTTATAATTAGACTTTAATCAAAATCTAATTAATTTTAATTGCACATATACACTAATCAAATTCCATTCATAATAAGTTAATTCAATTAAAATTCTATGCAATATATTTAACTAAATTATTCACCATGTGTAATTCAATTAATTCACAATTAATTAACTACCACATGTGAATCTACTAATTAAATATTTTATATTTAATTAATTAATTAAATTAAATATGATTTCTTCAATCCATATTTATTTAATAACATGATCCAACCATATAGAACTAATTATTGATGTAGCGTCAGCGATGATATATATTTCAGATAATATTTAACTGTGCTGAATACCCAACTCTAGGACAGTGTACCTTATCATTGTTAGGTAATAAATCTGGTCTCTAAAGTCTAGGTATCGTTCCCACAGGGAAAATACCTCTACATAGTCTAATTTTAGGGTTTTAGCGTGTTATAGGCGATATCAATAAAGCGAAAATTAAACCTAAGTTACGTTACACTACTCCTAATTATGATCTATTCAATTCAACTCTTTGCACCAGAATTCAATGGAAAGTCAATCAATGTTCTGCCGACCTATGAATGATAATGGTGATGGATTCTTATTAACTTAGCAAACAATTAAATATTAAAGCAATGCAAGCAAATAAATTAACATTAATGCTTGGTTTCGATGGTTACTGCTACTATACGAAGCACCTGGGGTAAGATTATCCAGACGATCCGCCTAGTTCTGTGATTCAAAAACTAAGTACACTTAAGTTTTGTAGGATTGTCAGTCCTCCCGATTTTTCAGTTGTCAAGTTGGATCGCATAACAGATATGAATTAAATTTATAGTCAAGTTTTCAAGGCTATCAAATACGCATACAAAACAATTATTGAATCCATAAAAATAAACCCTAATCTCAATTGCAAGTTCGAATTAACAAGTACAAATGAAATAATAATGAATACAATTAAACGTAATATCTAAGCAGATCACAACAAGGATTAAAGACGAAGATTGAGAAAAGATAATTCTTAGATAACACTCGTTATCAATACGGTGGACTCTAGCTTTGGCGAAACAACGCATTAAGGTGATCCTCTATAAGAAACTTAACTGACTAATGTAAAGCAACGATCTTCAAAAGGTGAAGATTCCAAGTAGAAACTTTTCATTAAGGAAATCCGATATCCATACAAAGAAAAAGTAAAATACTTAGCAAGAAAAGTAAAATACCTAGCAAGGGTTCCTCACTGAAATTGAATGACAAAAGATACATAAAATAAGTTTTCTCCAGCTATATATAAGTTTCCAAATAAAATAAAATAAAAGAAAATTCATAACCCTATAAATAACAGAAACTTACAGAGTTGAGAGAAAAAATGTCGAGTTCTACCTAAAAATACGCTAAGTCAGACCAACTAGTCGGCATGTTTACTTCTGTAAAATTTTATTTCTTTAATCGCTACGTAACACAGCATGATCTAGGGCAACACGCCGTGTTCTGCAAAAATTCCTCGAGCCTATCTGTTTTACATTGCAACATGCCGAGTTATGTAATCAACATGCCGTGTTTTGGACTCCTCACTCAGCATGTCGAGTTATAGCCCGAGTTCAGCTCCTCTTCATCTTCGGTTCTTCATAACTTCTTCATCCAACCACCGATTTGGGCGATCTTGGATCTGTTGGAAAGCCCGAATTACGAACTTCGATTTTCCTTTAACACTTATCTCCATATTCAGCCTCCAAGTCTATCAAATGTAGCTCCAAAGATCTATTCCCAAGCACACATCATCATCAGACTTCATCCTCTTGGGTTTCAACCTATGCATCCTGGCGCTCAAGAAATGAGTTAAATAACACAAGTCCTTGGTCCCAACGACCTCAGACCTAAAAACAGACCAAAATAAATGAAAACACACAAAACTATATACAAACACAAACTTAAGCAAAAACAGAGAAATACATGAGATGCAACATCAGAATGCCAGAAATCAATCAAATCATCCACAATCAGGGTTCCATACGGTTCAGAATATATGGTCAAAACGGACCTTATCAACTGCCCTACACCTAGAACTTTTCCTATCCTCAAGGAAATAACCTGAAATACAGAATATAGAAACCAGTTTTTGCCTGTAAACCCACCTAGGATTTAACTACGCTAATCTACCATTCTTAAACATGCAGAAGCAATCCAGACAATAACAACAATCATCTACAGATAAAAGACATAACTACTGCTGTTCCATATGCCCAATATTAATCAAATAAAAAGGAATGGTGAGAGCTTATGCAACTAGTTGGTTCACCTTACATGATTTTGCTCAATTCGCTAATAAGTCAAGGGTGAAAAGAAACACTCTCAGTCAAATTAAGGAACGCATTGCATAGTGATCTAATGGCAATCTTGGTGCAGTCTATGGCAAAAAGGGACAAAATCAGAGAACCTATCAGGTTTGTAATG
This sequence comes from Euphorbia neoarborescens, assembly GCA_948330485.1. NCBI lineage: Eukaryota > Viridiplantae > Streptophyta > Magnoliopsida > Malpighiales > Euphorbiaceae > Euphorbia > Euphorbia neoarborescens. The sequence continues at coordinate 14,298 of CAOJCR016390432.1, forward strand.
TTTGAGGCTAAGGATCAGGTATGTCGGAAGTCAATTTAGTCTATAACCCTCCAATTAAAGTTAAAAATAGAATTTGGTTAATCACGGGTGTACATATGAGAGAAACCTGAGAAAATCAAACTTTCCCAACACAGTAGCAACCAAACACAAACATACAGGAACAAAAAGAGGAGAAAGAGAGCTACACCACACCTATTTACAAACATACCAAAGATTTAGAGAGAAAAAAAATGGAGAATTCCGAATCACAAAAGATAACAAAAGAAAAACATACAAGTGGAAGTTCCTTATAAACTCGGGATAGAGAATTTGACTTGATTTAATACTTGCAGATCCTGAAAAACACAAAATTTCATTATTTGGAATCCACCCAGACAATAATATAATAGATAAGTCGCTACTTATTTCACCAAGCAAACACAATGATAAAGAATAACACAAATATAT